>CM076076.1:32082971-32355471 GCA_038088235.1 Zacco platypus
AAATTGTAATTAAACTCTCCTCCTCAATGTAAACAGGAAATGACACAAACACGGATGATTCGTGAGGCGTATAATTACATGCTTTCAGAAAACAACAACGCATCAGCAATAGGAAACAACTGTTGTGTAACGGTTTTCTCAAACGGACGTGACTAACTGAAAAGTACCACAGAACAATATTGTGCACGCGCTCATTTGCATATACCGTGGTAGTGTTCTTGGGTGCAATGTAAATACATATGGAAACTGAGTTTGGTTTATTTTACCATGGTTTTTTTTGAATGTATATCATGCTACCTTCGCATTATGTTATTGCGAAGGATCAGGACGAGCGCTTTTCTATGAAAACAATACTGATTTCTTTTAAAACCACACACTGGTCTTGTATTTTACACACTAGACACATCTCGGTTGCAATTTCTGTGTTTCTTGTAGTCTGACTATATTCAATTCACACTGGCCATATTTTATTGAAGCTTGTTTCTGCTTTGGAATACAAGTAAAAACAATAATTGTGGATTTTTACCTCACAATACGGACGTTTTTCTCACAATTGACCCTTCGCAAATAGTTTGATTGACAGGCGATCTAACCAATCATTACCCCGAATCCGCCATCTTATCCGACAAAGCCATCAAGTTGTAGCCTGTAGTAGATTAACGTTGGTGAACTTGAAATCTTTCCTCGCTTGAAATATTCCTTCTGATGTTCATTCATGTTTATTTGATGCTATAAATGAACTAGTATGAAGAGATGATCGGTTCACGAGGAGCTACAGCGATCTGTCACCACACATTAAAGACACACTAGACGCTATTTATTGATTAAACTACTTTAAAAGATTACGATATATTAAATATGAAACCGTTTCATACGTTGTCAGTGTCCTCTTTGCTCCGCGATGTATTTTTCTCTGTATGAGAACATGATGTGTGGCGTGAGAGCGCATGGCTTGTCGGGCATAGCAACAGGGGGCGGGTTTTGCGAAGAATCAATTGTGAGTTTATATCTCGTAATCTTGTCTTTTTTCTTGGAATTGTGAGATATAAACTCAGAATTGTGAGGGAAAAAAGTCCTAATTATGGAGTTAAATTCACTTCTATAGTATTTAGTGCCGATTTCTATTATGCAGACAATTTCTTTCCATGTGCACTTTGGGATCTTTGCCATGACGGATGTCACAAACATGTCAAGGAAATAATTTTCTAGCAAAAACACACCAAAACAATCAGCAACTCAATCATGAAGTTGTGCTTTCGACATCATAAAATTTCCTTTATTGAGAAACTTCTATTGCAAAATATATTTACATCAAGAAAAAAAACGACATTCATTCATCCCGTCATAAACATATCACATAAAACTGATTCTGAATTATAAAAACAGTGTCCAAAGCAAGACATTCCTCAGTACCATAAAACAGCAGAACTGCCTGATTGGCCATTACACACATCTGAGCATCTGATTGGCTGCTGTTGCTGTCAATCACTCGGCCAGCCACTTTTGGAGAAGGACGAAGATCTGGTCCCGTGCCAGAGCCAGCTGAGGAAGGTCTTCCGCTCGGGGTGGGTACATGTTTGCACAATGAGCCGTTCCTGAGAGAGAGAGAGAGAGAGAGAAGTGAACCGGTGAGATTCAGCGGAGAAAGGGTTAAAGGAAAATAAAGGAGATGGGACAGACCTTTGATGAAGACAGCCGGAAGGTCACTTTTGATGTCCTGGGTCACTCCGAGAGCGTGCCAGGGGTCAATCGAACCGTTGGGGAAGACGATGCGAGTGGTTCTGATGTCATATCCTCCATATTCCTCATTGGTCTGCTGAATAGCGTCGTCCAATGAGGTGCTCAGATTATATATATCGGCGCACTGCTGCAGGTGATACCTTCAAAATAGAAGAAAGTGTCACATGTTTCAAGACAACAGCAACACAAAATGACTCCAAAACACACACACACACACGTGGTGTTTTCATGTTTTATGGGGACATTCCATAGGCGTAATGGTTTTTCTACTGTACAAACTGTACATTCTGTCCCCCTACACTACCTCTACCCCTAAACCTACCCATCACACAACATGTTCTGCTATTTTAGATTTTCAAAAAAGATAATTCTGTATGATTTATAAGCTTGTTTCCTCATGGGGACCAACAAAAATGTCCCCATTTGGTCATTTGGTCCCCATAACGTAGGGAATACCCACACACACACACACACACACACACACACTCACGGTAAGGGAAATCCATTGAAGGGCTGGTTTGGTGAATCGGTGCTCTGATAAAATCCAAATTCAGTGCAGGTCTGATACACCCACTGCCGCCCTGAACACACAAATTAAATTTGATGTAATACGTGATGTAATACAACATTTCTGATCAATCGCAAGATGTCTCCAATGCCTGGGTGATATTTCATCGGAATAAATAAATAAATAAATAAATAAAAATATGTAAAAAAATAAAAATAAAATAAAGAACTAAATAATATAAAATAAACAAAATAAAACTAAAATAAAATAAATTAAAATAACTGAATTAAATTAATTAAAGATAAAACAAGAACTACATTAAATAAATGAAAAAAATAACTTCATTAGGCTTCATTTTCTATACACTAAATATTTTTTTGGACATCATTCATAATTTTTCCCATAATACAACATTTCTGATGAATCGTAAGACGTCTTTAATGACTGGGTGATACTTCATCCCAAAAAATAAAAATTACATACAAAAATAAATAAATAAAATACAATAAATATCTTAAACTCATAAAATACATAAATACAAATAAATAAAATAAAACTAAAATTCATTATGCTTCAAAAACTGCCAAATTATAAAATATGAAAACCATTCTTTGCATTGCAATAGTGCCAAATAAACAAAATATATAAATGAATTAATTAGGGTTTATTTTCTTCATGCTAAATATAATTTGGGGGAAATCTTTCACACTTTCATAAACCAATTTATGGTTGTGAAAACAAATTGCCAAATGGATTTATAAAACATGAAAACTCTTCTTTGCATGGAAATGGTATCAAATAAAAAATAAAAAATAAAAGTAAAAAGTATATGAATAAAATTATTAGGCTTCATTTTCATTATGCTATGCATAATTTCTTGACCACATTCACCTGTTGAGATCACATAAAAATACTGGTTCTCATTCAGGGATGTAACTTACAGAAACACAACAAGAGGAAAAACCCATAAAAACATTGGAAAGGCCCAGGCCGCACTTCCTGTGATATAAAGCAGTGAGCTGGAAAACAAGTGAGGATCATCACATTCAAATATAAACGCATGTGTGACGCACGGACGCACCTCCTCCGGCCCCAGGGCCGCTCCAGCTGCTGTTGCTCATGTCCTGGACGTAGCTTTGATACTGGGCGTTGATGCAAGGCTGAGAAAAGGTTTTCTGCATCAAACGAGCCACGGCGGCGTATCGGTCGTACGGCGCGCCCAGCGAAGAGTCCAGCATCACGCCGCACAACACCTTTATGGTGATGTTCGTACCCACAGCGCCCTGAAAAACACGCTTGTTTAAATATCTGAACAAAAGAAATCGTCTATACTCATGCAGGAAGTTGTTTCAAAAGAGATGAGCAAAGACTTTTTTTTGAAGATTAATCAAAAGTTTGTTTCCTTCCACTGAAATAAATCCATTTATTAAATAAATTATTCATTATATAACTCATTTGTAAGCCTAAATGCATAATGTTTAGGTGATCAATGTGCTTCAACTGTAATTTTATTTATCTTTCTTTGATGAATATATTTTTTGTATGATAAATAGTTTAAGAAATGATGTTTTTTTAATATGGTAAATGTTATTATGGAATGTTTTTGTGTGTTTTCTCATTGTAACACCATAATCAAAAAATGATTTAAATCACTTTTATCCCACAACGTGTCCACAAAGGAAGGCTTTTGTCTGATTTTGCTCTCAGTTTTGCCAAAGAAAACCCATTACACATTCAAAAAAAAGGCATTTGAGGACAAAAGTCTCCGCTCGTAATCAGGATGTGAGCCTTAATCTATCAGAACCAGAACCAAAATACCAGGAACATTCAGAGATTGGAGTCTGATTACAGAGACACGCCTCTTAATCCAAATTCCACTTAAACACTTAATCGCTGCTTGGATCACGCCAGGGAATGTGTGTGTGTGTGTGTGTGTGTGTGTGTGTGTGAGCTCATTGGCTTGTGTTCACAAACCACATCTGGATTAATCTGGAGTTTGAATTCACTCAAACATAAACTAAGTTTATACATTTTCATGTAAAGAGTTTTAATCCAGGACTGGATTTTGCATCCAAATTCACATTCTAGCTATTTAATACAGTATGCAAGATTAGCATTAATTATAAATGCGTCCCGAAAATAAAGCTGCTCAGTGGAATCTCAAGGAGTGCATCTCTGCATGCTTTATGGGCTAATATTACCCACAATTCCTTGTGCTATGAAAGACAAGAGTTTTAAGGTGAAAAATCCTGTTCTTAATGTGTATGTGTCTTTTTAAAAATCCTCGAAACAAGATCAATTTGAGAAAGAACACTTGTATTGTGAATTTTAGCATATTTTGTGTTACTGAAACACCATGTCTACACCAATGGAAGGCCATTTCCACCGCAGCAGAAAACAAAACCATGCTTTGGTAAATCATGATGAGAGTTGAAGTTGAAATTCTGACAAAAAAATTGAAAATATGACGTACTAAGTCGAAATTTAAAAGATTTAAAAGTCAAAATTATGATTTACATGTTTTATAAATCTGACATTGAAGCTAAATCGAAATTATAAAAGATTAAATAGTAAAATGTATGATTTAAAAAGTCAAAATTGAAACTGAGATTGAAGTCAAAATTAGATTAAACTGTCAGAATTGACATTCTAAATCGGAGTTGTTGCAAAAATCAAAATTATGAGATTATAAATTGAAATTATGAAATAAAAAGTTGAAAATATAACACCAAGTAGAAATTGACTTGAATTATAAATTGACAATCATCATAAATCAGCTTTAGAACAGATTTAGAAGTCAAAATTTAGAATAAAATGTCAAAATTGGCATATTAAATTGAAAATATGATTTACTTTTTATAAATTCTAAATTATGACATACTAAATCAAAATTAGTGTAAATTGAAATTCTGAAATAAAAAGTTGAAAATGACAAAAATTCTAAAATTATGACCATCAAAATTGAGATTCAAGTCAAAATTATGACATACTAAATTAAAACTGATATACAAAATCAAAATTGAGATCAAAATTATAATTTAAAGTTTATGACATACTGAGTCAAAGTTATAGCATAAATCGAAATTATTACATCATAACATGACTTTTTATGCCATAATTGACATTTATCTCATAATTATGACTTAAATCAACTAAGTATGTCAATTTCAACTTTTAAAGTAATAATTTTGACTTACTAGAGCATTTTTTAACATGGAGGAAATGGGCTTCCATCCAGTGGTGACCATTTTTAATTATACAATTTAATAAAAATAATTTTATATTTTATAATGTAGATAAAAAAAAAAAAAAAATAGTATGTACTAATAAAGGCCTACTCTCTTACTACACACTTAGAAGTATGTACTTCCCCATCATCCGGAGCAGAAGTACACACTGCAAACGGACGCAGTATTTCTACATCAACCTAAACGCAGCTAATTTTATACTTCGCAAGTCAAAACTAAGAATTAAGCTACACGAACAATCCAAACATTTCCTGTTATAAACATGGCTGTTGTTTTGCCCGTTTCTCCCTCTCTCTCTCGTTCACTCCGCTCCTCTCCGTCTCAGTAACTCAATCCTGCCGCTCTAAAAGCTCCTGCTGTTCTGAACCTCAGCGGTTTATTGGTAATCTGACTCAAGAGGTCCTGACAATATCCAGCCTCTTATCTGTCTCACACACACACACACACACTCCAACAATCTAATCTTGTTTTTGACTCGAGCTTTTCTGACTCTTTGACCCGAGTAATGCCTTTAGCAGAGTCTTCATGAACTGTAACCATTTTATTTTTGACTGTCTGTGGTGTGATGGACAACATGGACCCCGTCATCTCGAACTCACACACACCTCAAAAGCTCGGTTGTCCTCGTTGTATTGCACTACATCCATGAAATTTCCAGCCAAAGACTCCAAAAGATACGCAGAATCCATCTTGGACTGGATCTGGAGCTTCGAGCACAACCTGAGGAGACAGAAATGATTTCATGGCTGATGTACAACATACCAAACACAAATCCGTCATTTACACACTCATTTGCACTTTTCTCCACTTTAAACGATCAACCGCAAGGCTCCGCCCACACTCAGGATGACATCATCAAATCTGGGATCCTGGAAGGCCGAGCGGAATAGGGAACGCTTTACATAAACGGGAAAAGTGTTAGATCATCGTGTGGGTGAAGCGCACTAAAGCACGTCCGAGTCACATTTCACCCCGAATGTAAAAATGAAGCCTATTTTTGGACCATAAAGAGGTTTTGCATTGCACTGTTTTCGGGACAATTAAAGACATTTTTCTCCAAAATCCTCATAGTAATTCATCCAGATTTACTCTTTTATTTATTTAAATGCAGTCCAACATACAGATGCTTTACGAGTTAGAATTTATTTGACTTAATATCAATATATTTATATTTTTACGTACACTATTGTTCAAAAGTCAGTAAGACTTTTGAAGAAACTGATACTTTTATTCAGCGAGAATGCATCAAACTAATCAAAAGTGATTCATTATGTTTGATTTCGAATACATTTGGATATTTTGACCCTTCTATTTATCACTTTAAAAAAAAGTGAAAGAAAAGTGGAAAAGTTTTTCATTCTTACTTTTACCATTGCATACTTCAAGCGTACTGCATACTGTCCAGTACACTAGTATTCCATTCCTTACAAAGCTAGAGACGTGACGGCAGAAAGCCTGGAGGCAGGAAGGAAGAGAAAGATGAAGGATGTTTCAGATCGAGTGTTTTCTTTCGGTGGGTCGTGCTGAGACCACTGACCCTGGTCCATATCGGAGCTATGGAGCACAGACGGCATTCCAGGATCTCAGAATCCTGTTGGACTCTCTCTCTCTCTCTCACACACACACACACACCACAAGTCGAACGGAACTAAGAAGGACACTGAAACCAGGATAGTCACAGTCCAGCGGCTGCAACTGCAACAGAAAGGCCTTTTCAGTCCTTCCAAAACACACACACACATGTAGTACACATGGTCTCATGTTCCTGTGACATTACAAACCTATATAATCCCTAATTTAAGTAGATGCATCCTTGAAAAAGGGATTTTTAAAGGGTTTGTTCACCCAAAAGTGAAAATTCTGTCATTAATTCCTCTCCCTCATGTCATTCGTTCATCTTCAGAACACAAATGAGGATATTTTTGATGAAATCCGATGGTTCAGTGAGTCTCTATTGACAGCAAGATAATGAACACTTTCAGATGAACAGAAAGACACTAAAACATATTTAAAACAGTTCATGTGAGTACAGTGATTCAACATTAATATTATAAAGAGACGAGAATACTTTTTGTGCGGCAAAATAATGACTTTTCAACAATATCTAGTGATGGACGATTTCAAAACACTGATTCATGAAGCTTTACGAATCTTTTGTGTCGATTCAGTGATTCTGAGCGCCAAAGTCACATGATTTCAGTAAACGAAGCTTCGTTACATCATAAGTGATTCACAATTTCAATAGTTCACGTGACTTTGGCAGTTTAATACGTGATCCGAACCACTGAATCGACACAAAAGATTCGTAAAGCTTCATGAATCAGTGTTTTGAAATCGTCCATCACTAGATATTGTTGAAAAGTCATTATTTTGTGTTTTTTGCCGCACAAAAAGTATTCTCGTCTCTTTATAATATTAAGGTTGACCCACTGTACTCACATGAACTGTTTTAAATATGTTTTAGTATCTTTGTTCATCTGAAAGTGTTCATCTGTCAATAGAGACTCACTGAACCATCAGATTTCATCAAAAATATCCTCATTTGTGTTCTGAAGATGAACGAGTGACATGAGGGAGAGGAATTAATGACAGAGTTTACATTTTTGGGTATAAACAAAAATGTAATGTAACTTTGTGAATAATGTAACTTGCTCCACCTCAAAAATGACTGCTTTTCTCCTGACATAATTATAGACATGTCGGCAGAGATAAATATTTACCAATTATATCAAAGCCAACTTTCCATAGATCCTGATGAATAAAAATCAAGGATTATTTACAGCTAAATATTCTGTTTCACTTGGTAATGTCATTTTATTAAGAAAAATGCATTATGAATGCCATTTTATGTTGTCTGTTTAATTAAATCTTAATTAACTAAAATTACACTTCATACTATAATTCAAACGTTTGAGGTTGGAAATATTTTCAGTGCTTTTGAAGGAAGTCTCTTCTGCTCATCAAAGCTGTATATATCTTAACATTTTATTCATTCCAGTGATCAAAGCTGAATTTTCAGCATCATTACTCCAGTATTGAGTCACATGATCCTTCAGAAATCATTCTGATTTGCTGCTCAAGAAACATTTCTGATTATTATCAGTGTTGCTTCAGATTTTTGTGGAAACCTTGATACATTTTATTCAGGATTCTTTAACTAATAGAAAGTTCAAAAGTAGAGCTTATATTTGTAATATTTGAATTTTTTGTACCATTATAAATGTATTCACTGTCACTTCTGCTCAATTTAATTCATCCTTGTTGAATAAAAGCATTAAATTATTTTTAAAAGTGTGCATGTGCGTGAGTTACCCGAAGTCCTTCGTGATGTTGTCATAAGTTTTCGGGTCATTGAGTCGATCTATCAGTGTGTCTGATGCTTTCTTCACCAATATGGGGCACTCTGGGTTCTCCGCCGCCAGCGATCGCCACACCACCTCTAAGTATTCTGCAAGCACAGAGGAAAAAAACACAACACCCATTACACAACAGAATTGGGGAATCTTGCATGTCTGTAGCAAAAAATGGAACGCATTTTAGGCTGAAGTTTAGTGTTAAAGGTAGGGTAGGCAATTTCCCATTTTTAATATGCTTTAAGTTCTCTGTAAAACTGCAGTGAACCAAAGAAAGTCTCAAAAACGCGGTTTGAAATCGCTGGTATTTCTTACCTCACAAACTACCAATCACTGAGTGGATCTATGAACCTGTGTGAGGCGGGGCTAATTTGCATATTCATAGAACCGCATATACTAAGCATGAGGTAAGGGTGTAGTTCCATTCAAGCTATTTTAATGCATGAAGATCCCCCATGAAATATATATAATTTAATAAAATATTTAAATATGTCATTTTTGTGATCAAAGAAGAGTTTTAAGATATAAAATTATTGACTACAGGGGGACTTTAACCCTCTGGGGTCTGAGGCTGATTTGGGGTCCTGGAGTAGTTTTACATGCTCTGACATTTGTGCTTATTTCAGCTACTTATAACATACTATTGGCCAACATGTACACAGTAAAAACCCCAGAGTTAAATCAACTCTGCTCAGATAACATTTGGTCCCTCTCTAAATAGTGTTAAAGTAACACTGAAGCAGAGTTAAAGTTAATGAGATAATTAAGCAATTAATTAAGCGATGATTGAACATTAATGATGAACACCTGCTGTTAACAAGCAGAATCACTGAAGAAAAGAGAAACACAAGAACAACAGCTTCAGCCACAGTCTTAGATGAAATCAACTGACGATAAAAGACATTCAATCTCTGAAGAGTGTTATTTTAACACTAGTTCAGTGTTACTTTAACACTATTTAGAGAGGGACCAAATGTTATCTGAGCAGAGTTGATTTAACTCTGGGGTTTTTACTGTGTAATTTTGCTGTATTCAGCACAAACTCTGCTACAATAATATGTGAGCAAAATAGATGTACATGTTTGCATCTTTTTAAAAATAAAGATTATGCGTGGTTAGTAAGTTTTGGCAAAAAAAATGCCCTTGCAATAAGGCCATAAAACACATACTGAATAGTTGTTCACAAGACTTTTGAGTTATCAAGCTTGTAGGCTAGAATTTTTACTACACAATGATGTGGAAATCATTCTGAATGCTTCAACACAAACAACAATATAATGATTTAAATTTTGTAAATCAGTTTTTGTGTCACCACTGCTGTATGCGTGGGAGTGGTGTTGGCCATGAATACATTAGCAATTCACACCAGGGAGACAAAAGACACTCCCCCAGTGACTAACGGCCCATCCAAAGGCCAAAGCTGTGAAGCATCTTGAACTAAGAATGTTATGTGGGCGTTAACTCTCTGTTACAGTAATCGCCTCAGAATTTGTGTTTGAATAGCGCGCGCTCTCCGTGGGCATGGTCACATTACAGATAATGAGCTGGCTCGCGAACGACTGATTTCTCTCCGTTTTCAAACAGATTACATAAACAGAGAATATTTGTTTTAGATTTGACTTACATGATTTAAAACCTGACATTTCAACGTTTATTTAGACATGCGTTTCATATTTGTGTGAATAGTATTCACGAAGTTACCGTTCATTTTCTTATGACTATCAGAATGGATTTCATTCGGAGAGAGATCGCAGCTCACGCATCATGTTAGTTTTGTTTATTTTGCAAAAAGCACAACATTTTGTTTTTACTATGAGTGTGCACAAGTAAAAGTAGACATTTCACAGATTGCAATGGTATATATCTCTTAATTGTATGTTCAAAATTGACGAAGCATTTTGAGTCTCTTTCACACTGACAAGAAAAAAGTGAGTAAATCACGCGGGCGTGACGGCCGACCTCAGAGGGTTAAGATGCGTTTTGGTTGATCAGACGACGCTTAAAAACAGGCGTTAACTGTGTTTACAACATTTTGAGCTTGTCCACCTTCAACCACTTCCCTTGGGGCCGGTGGGCGGGGGTCCTTGGCTCATTTGCCAACTTTAATGGGTAATCGGACAAATAAGGGGTCTGTGGGACCTGGGGCATGGCCTGGGAGTGGTGGGCGGGGGTCCTCGGGTCATTTAGCAACTTTAATGGGTAAATCGGACAAATAATGGGTTCGAGGGACGGGGGGGGGGGGGGGGGGTCGAAAACAGTCCCGCGTCTAGGTTATATGAATGGCCGAGGAGGGCAATTGGACGGGTGGGTTGCCCCACTGTGGATGAAGGCTGAACTGCATTCGGGGCTCTTGGATTTCAGGGGGCTCCCGGCCGAAGTGCCTGGGCGGACCGGGGAGCCACCATCCATGAGTCCTTTCCCCAAGGATGAAGTGGACAAAATATAAGATTTGGGACTACCTGGAGGTAGTCGAAAACGCATTCAACCAGATTGCTTTCGCAGTGTAGAAGCTCATGTGGTCGAATGTGTTCGAACATCCACAAAAGACCGTCTACTCTTATGGGAAGCCAGACGGGACTTAAACTTTATCGGCTGAAGAGCCAAGTTTGGTTTGAAGACAAAAAAAAACAAAAAAAAAAACAGACCAAGCACAATGTTCTCTCACCATTCCTGATTTCTAACACACACTCACAGCGTTCGGCCGGTCACGCTGCTGTCAAAGCAGAAGCGAAAAGCTACTGCTCTCCGTGTGTTTTTCCGTTGTCTCCCGTCGTGTTCATATGTAAAGTACACAAGCTTATTTAGTGCATTAGATCGAAAGATTTCGGTTGGTTTTTAGATCTGTATTTTGATTTCAGTTTCGGCCCTCCTGCTTTAAGAAATGTTTAACTTTGATGCACTTATTTATTTGTTATTATAATTGTTATTATTAGTTGTTTTCTATGTATGTGCCATTTTTAATCCTGTTCTGCACTTTCGTCAGCCTAGTGGCGGTTATAAATGTGGTATATAATAATATATATATATATATATATAAAAAATTGAATTTTTACGAACTCAGTCCCATTATCTAAATCCTTTTTTCAGAGTGATAAATGATAGCGGTCCAAATTAAACAACTGTCAGCATAATCATGCATGTAACGACCAGTGCAAACTGAGAAGATCCTGCATTGTTTGAGGCAGCAGACTGGACAAAAAGCACACGCTCTCCAACTCAACGAGAGCCGAGATGAGAGGACACAATATGAGAGGCTATTGTTCCAGCGCTGGAATGATCTAAGAGCCGCTCACAATGAAAAGCTCTGTGAAAGTGGTCAGTGCGACATCACTATCCTGAGGAGCGATGCTACACTAGAGCCGAAACATCACTGCAGGACAGACCACAATCATGGAGTTTGACGTCTGCACCGACAGACATGGAGTCATCTACCGTCATCTAACCACACAGACGGAGACGTTTGGGATTCTTCTTACAGGCTAAACACATGTATCTTGTCTCTCCGCAGTGGAGAGACTGTTGCTCATCGCCATAATTAACCCTTGATTTATTTTTAATTTTAATGTCTGTTGTTTTAAATATGACCCAACGGACATAATAAACACTCTCACAGACCGCGGTCATGACGACTGGTGATTAATGTGTGTGTGTGTGTGTGTGTGTAGCTGTAGGTCAGGGAAAGGTCTATGCTCAAGTTTTTCCAATGCCGTGGTGACATACAGATGTTCACAGCGATGGAGGAAAGAGACGGAGGGAAACAAGCTAACAAAACAAGAAAAGCAGACTGAGAAAAAAAAAAAAAAAAACAGTACAAGTACAAACCAATCTAAATTCATAATATAATGGAAGCTTGTTTCTGCCACTGAATAAAAAAAAAGCAAGAAAGGTAATTGCGACTTTTTATCTTGCAATTCTGAGATCATTTCCAGTCATTACCAGTTAAATTGCAATTGCGAGGTATAAAGTCAGGATTGATTGCGAGTTATAAAGTCAGAATTGCGAGTTATAAAGTCAGGATTGCGAGATATAAAGTCAGGATTGCGAGATATAAAGTCAGGATTGCGAGATATAAAGTCAGGATTGCGAGATATAAAGTCAGGATTGCGAGATATAAAGTCAGGATTGCGAGTTATAAAGTCAGGATTGCGAGATATAAAGTCAGGATTGCGAGTTATAAAGTCAGGATTGCGAGATATAAAGTCAGGATTGCGAGTTATAAAGTCAGGATTGCGAGATATAAAGTCAGGATTGCGAGTTGTAAAGTCAGGATTGCGAGTTATAAAGTCAGGATTGCGAGTTATAAAGTCAGAATTGCGAGTTATAAAGTCAGGATTGCAAGATACAAAGTCGCAATTACCTTTTTTATTTTGTGGCGGAAACATGCTTCCATATAATATTGATCTTTTCAAAAGAAAAAATACTTTTATTCAGCAAACATGCATTAAATTGATCAAAAGTGATAGTAAAGATATTAATAATGTTACAAAAGATTTCTGTTTCAAATAAATACTGTTCTTTCGAGCTTTCTATTCATCAAAGAATCCTCAAAAACAAAATGGATCACAGTTTCCACAAAAATATGAAGCAGCACAACGGTTTTCAAAATTGATGATACTCAATCATATCAGAATGATTTCTGAAGGATCATGTGACACTGAAGACTGGAGTAATGATGCTGAAAATTCAGCTTTGATCACAGGAATACATTAAATTAACATATTTTAAACATAGAAAACAATTCTTTTAAATTGTAACAATATTTCAGAATATTATTGAGAAAATGACAAAATTTACCTATTTTAATTGCAGAATTTGATGTGTGTTTTTTTTTTTTTTATAGATATCGTTCTCTCAATTTTGTCCATCAAGAATTGACTGAACAGTGAAATGCATCTCAATATGAGAGATGGTTGGAAAGCCAAAAGGAAAATAGTTTCAGAAGCGAAGCAAGATATAAAACAAACTTTTTTCTTTGCACCTACTGAAACACGCACAATAAGACCAGCATGTATTAAGAAAGTAAACCGAATCAATTATAAAGTCATGTTAAATTCACGTGTATTCATTGCTTTATCCTCACAGTGCTTACCTGGGAAGTTGACAGTGGCGTGTACGGGTGCGCTGGTCGCTACAGAGGCGTGGACCAGGTGCGGGTACTTCAGACGGAACCAGGCAGCAAGGGATCCTGGGTAGGAGCCCCCAAATGCAACCCACTTGCTGTTGGTCAGGCCTCGTGTTGCTGCCGTAACCGTGCGGAAGTGAGCGAGATCGGCCAATGCCTGACGACTGCTGAGGAAACGCAGATTCGCAGTGCTCAGGTCCCTGACAACACAAAACAACAATCCATAATCAGTACCTGAGCTGCTGGATGGATGGGTTCCTCTCAACTTCCTTGATGTGAAAAGAAATGCTGTGCAGTTACTGACTACTGCCATCTAGTGTTCATAGTTTCCCTGTGAAGAGTCTTTCACTCACTCGGTCGGGTGACTCTTCCCGTAGAAGCGGTGCTCCAGTAATAAACACAAGGCGCCCAGCTTCTGTGCGTAAAGCAGCCAGGATCCATACTGCATCCAAGCGGGATTAGCCGGACCTTCACCTCCGATCATCAGGAAGACTGGACCTCCGGGTCTGTAGAAACTGTCATTCACAAAATATCTCTACAGGAGGAAAAGGTTTAGTGTCATATGGACTGTCAAAATCAATGCTAACCAAAAACACAGTAAAAATTGAGACGCAAAATTTATTGTAAACTGTCGTTTATTCATCATCACTCAAGTCACCTTTATTTATACAGCGCTTTTACAATTACAAATCGTGTCAAAGCAGCTTTACAGTAATAATTGGCAAATAATTTTAGTCTTAAAGAAAATGGTGTCATTTTCCAGCTTTAATAAATTCAGTATTGATTCATTCTGTTGTAAAAAAAATCAATATTTTACGTAATTTATCTGTATATATTGATGTCATCGTCCAGCTCCGTTCAGTTCGCACACAATGATGTCAATGCAGGCAGATCAAACACATTGTTGAATATCAAATCAAGTGTGCCCGACTAAACAAGCCAACAGCGGCAAGGAACCAAAACTCCAACAAAATGGAGAAAAAAAAAAAAAAAACCTTGGGAGAAACCAGGCTCAGTTCTCCTCTGGCCAACAGTGCTTGATTGATTCAGGAAGAGTTGCAGGTCCTAAGTTCGATTTGGGATCGCAACAGACAAAATGTGTCACATGATCTTTCTTTAATCATTCTAATATATTGATTCTCTGCTCAAGAAACACTTCTGATTATCATCAGTGTTGAAAACAGTTGTGCTGCTTCGTATTTTTGCAGAAACCGTCATATCATTCAAAGGTTTGGGGTAGTCGTGGCCTAATGGTGAGGGAGTCAGGCTTGTAACCTGAAGGTTGCCAGTTCGATTCCCACACCGGCCGAATAGCTGCCCACTGCACCGTGTGTGTGTGTGTGTGTGTGTGTAACCTGGATGGGTTAAATGAGTATGGGTCACCATACTTGACAATACGTCACGACTTAACTTACCTAAATAAGATTTAAAAATAAATAAATAAAAAAAAACTTATTCAGCAAGGGCATTAAATTGATCAAAAGACATTTACAATGTTACATGAGATTATTTATATTTCAAATAAATGCTGTTCTTTAGATTTTTCAGCACATCAAAGAATCCTGAGAGGAAAATATGAAAGTTTTCAACATTGATAATAATATGAGCACAAAATCAGCATGTTAGAATGATTTATGAAGGATCATGGCGTTCTTTGGAGTACTATTTAATGCCATTTATCATTGGCAATGTTTTTTGTAGTACCTGTTTCCAGACTCGAGTGTCTGCGCCGCTGAAGTGGTCCAGTCTCTGAATGAACCACTGCTCCTCTGCGCCTGACTTCACCTCCAGCCGAGCTTCATGTCTGTGGGATCTCCTGTAGTGAGCAGCGCCCGGAGCGCAGAAAACACACAAAACAATTACTACAATAGCGAGATATTTCTGAAACACATCACACCCTAATGCCATTTTGAAGTGGAACCGACTCTGTCATGTGATCATGTGTTTATATGTCATCATGTGATATGTGATCATGTGATGCCCACTATGGTAAAAGTTTGATTTCTTGAATATTAAGTAGTTCCTTGTTAACCTTCCAATAGCGAAGTCCTCGCGTATGAATATTCATTTTTAAACGCTGACGTAACGTTCTTGGCTTCCAATGACGAAGCTTGTAATATGAATATTTAGATGGAAGCCTTCGTCCTAGTACTCAACCACATATTTAAAAATAAAAGCGATTTGGTTTGCTTCATAAAACGTTTCTTAAACATTAAAACTGTTATTTCCAAGTTAAAGACGTATGATAATGCAAAGACAATTCATGCGGTGTCCATTTTAAGACGCTAAAGAGCAACGTGTGTAGCTGATAGACTACCGTAAATGCTCTAATAGCTGTTTCTTAAAGTTAGTTTCCTTAAAGGGAAAGTTCACTCAAAAATAAAAATTCTTTCATCATTTTCTCATCCTCAATTTGTTACAAACCTGTATGAATTTCATTCTTCTGCCGAACACAGAGGAAAATATTTTGAAGAATGTCAGTAAGTTGATGGGACCCACTGACTTTCATTGTTTGTTTTTTTCCGTAGCGGCGCATCAACTTTTTGCTTACCCATATTCTTCAAAATATCTTCTTTTGTGTTCAGCAGTAGAAAAATAAATGTAACTTTTATAAATAAAATCTTGATGATTAATGTTTAGTGTTAGAAAATAACAAAATTACAATCTTACGCTACATTTCTTGTAAAATATTTAAAAATTACATACCTCATAAAATAAATAGCAGCTCATCTAAAGGCGAAACATTTCCTTTCACTGAATATTTGTAGAAAAAGTTCCAGGTTCTACTTTGTACATATGTATGGCAAGGACCATTGTTATTTAACGATGGTGTAAAATATTTGCGTAAATTAGTTGCTATTTTAAACTATAGCAAAGATGATGGTTAGGTGTGGCCACTGCAGTAAATATGCACAAATTATATAATAAAAAGCCTCATAAATAAAAATATTAAATAATAATAAAAGAAGTGGCCATGAAGGCGGACAATCTGATGAAACCCACATTCAGGTGTGAAAGCAGCCTCAAACAGATCCACATTTTCTATTGCTTTATTCTTTAACAAAGAACAGAAATAAGATCTCACATTTACATGATTTTTTATGTCAAGAAATCTTTATTTACATAGCGCTTTACAATACCGATTTCAAAGGAGTGATGCATGCTGTGCAGCAGCTCTAAAAGAAAATAGTGTCATTTTTCAGCTTAAGTCAGTTCAGTGTTCATTCAGTCTCGTAGTAAAGATCATTTAATCAGTTAATTTAGTGATCATGTTCATGTTACCATCCAGCAGTCCTCATCCAATAGTGTCAATGCAGTCGGATCAGGAATATTGTTGAATATTACGTGTCCACAACTAAGTAAGCCAGAGGCGACACTGGCAAGGAACCCAAACTCCATCAGGTTACAGAAAGGAGAAAAAAACCTGGTTCAGTCACTCAGTTCGCGTCTGGGCAACAAAAGAACATGCTGTGATAATGATTCAGGCTGCATCATAAGTCAGAAATCATATTGTAGATCAGCAGGATTCAAAATGTTCAAAAACATGATCATTCAGGGCTGCACTCTGTCTAGGTGCTTGTCCACCATCTGATCTGGATACGGACCAGAACCAGCTTACTACGGTAACCTGGGGATAGGGATGAGACAGACAAACATATCCTTTACAGCCTAACAATCCTTTAACTGATTTGAATTATAGAAATGTGTTATTTGTATGCCAGGATAAAGACTGGCAGAGTGTTTCCGCTTCCCAAACAAGGCTAGGAAGACTATTCCAGAATTTGGGTGCTAAATAGGAAAAGGCTCTACCGCCTGCAGTTGATGCAGTTTAACAAGTGGATATTATCAAAATGTATACGATGTTTAATAGAGAGCCAGTGCAGTGTTGACAGAACCGGGCTAATATGCTAATAATCTAGCTGCTGCGTTTTGGAGTTTGTTCATTAAGTATGCAGGGCAACCACCCAGTAGAGCGTTACAATTATCTGGCCTTGAGGTTATGAACGCATGAACTAACTGTTCCACATTTGTCATGTAGGGTATTTGTCGTAGTTTGGATATGTTTAACCCTTTCACAATGTAAAATGTAAATGTAAATTTCTTTTAAGAATGACTTTGCAAATGCCTTTTCAACTTTGCTGTCTGTGTTTCCATCGCGGTCTAATGTACCGTGAAGAAGAGTCCGGTGACGTAGGACTCCACGTGACTTTCCAGTTCCCACTGGATTTCATCCTCCGCATATAAGCATAATAAAGCCTGAAGCTCGTTGAGGGTCCATCGTCATATTTTTTAAACTCCATTGTTGATTCAAATAGAAAACAACTCTTACTGCACGCACCGCAACAGACTTTTAATAATGGTGGTTGAAATAAAATACTTCTAGGAGTATGATTCTCGCTTCGGGTGCGAGAGGTCCCGGGTTCACATCCCGGACGAGCCCCCAAAAATGGGAGGACGTAACAATTGGGGGCTCGTCCGGGATCCTAGGTGAAAGTTTTTCTAAGGAAACGTTGGTAAGTTGAAATTTACTCTCTTCTCTCTTGTTGTTTGGTATGTCTTCGTAGTAGGTGAAGGGAGGGCGAAAAGGACCTCTTGTGGGAGAAGAAATGGAATTTGATTTGACAGCTTTTACTCTTTCTCCTTCCACAGAGGTTATTAACCGTTGTAGAAAAAAAGATTTGCTGTCGATTGCGGATTTTTTTTAATATTCGGGTGGCGAGGGAAGCTACTAAGCAAGTTATAAAGACAGAATTGTATGATAAATTAGTGGATGCTGGTATTTTAGCTGAAGGTTCGGAGAATGGTGATGATGAGAAACCTCAGGATGCTCGTCTGGGATTCAATACAACCAATTAAAATGCTGCGTGAACTCAACCAATCAGCACGTTCAGTGCCCAAGTTCCACCTCTGAAAGTTCCGGAACTTTGAAAAAGGAAATTTTTTACCTGGAACTTTATTTAGACCCTGGTTCCTGCATTCAAAACACACCGAGTACCACTCCAAAGTCCCTAGTTCCTGGGGAAAGTTCCTGTGGTGGAAACGCACCTGTATAAAGCAGTTTTCTCTTGAGTGAATCCTGATGTGATGATTAAGACCATCTTTATATCCGAATCTCTTTACATTGATTGCAAACAAACTGCTTCTGTGAATTGTCATGCTGATCATTAAACTTTCTTTTTGTGAGAAACTCGTCCCACACACTTGGCAGGAATAAGGCTTCTCTCCGATCTGAATGCTCGTGTGAGTTTTAAACTACTTTTTTTACTTTGAAATAAGAAGTATACTGATTCCACACTTGAATAAACATTTTGTAAGGATGCTCTTTAACAAAGAACTCAAACAGGGTTGCATATTTACACAACTTTTCATATATATGCACGCATGATGTTTTAATTCTGCCGATCACAACTGAATTATCTTTCTCCAGATTGAATGCCCAGATTATTGCTGAAATATCTTTTACTAAACACTTGTCACACTGAGGAAAACGGCCATTTCTTTTCAGAATGAGTTTGCAAATTCTGTTTCAGGTGTGTGTGACATTTGAAACTCTTTTTACATTGAAGACACTTGTATGGCTTCTCTCCAGTGTGATTTGATTCCCTTCCACCGTGAAACTCTTTCCACATTGAGAGCAGGCGAAAAGTTTCTCTCAAGTGTGAACTCTCATGGTATGCATCTTAAGATTTCCTTTTGTCGTGAAGCTCTTTTCACACTGAAGACACTTGTAAGGCTTCTCTCCAGTGTGAATTCTCATGTGGATCTTAAGCTGATCTTTCATCGTGAAGCTCTTTCCACACTCTTGGCAGGTGAAAGGCTTGTCTCCGGTGTGAATTGTCATGTGAGTCGTTAAAATTTCTTTTTTTGAGAAACTCTTCCCACACACTTTGCAGGAGTAAGGCTTCTTTTCAGTGTGAACTCTCATGATGTGCATCTTAAGGTTTCCTTTCGTCGTGAAGCTCTTGTCACACCGAAGACACTTGTAAGGCTTCTCTCCAGTGTGAACTCTCATGTGAATCTTAAGCTGATTTTTCGTCGTGAAGCTCTTTCCACACTGAGTGCAGGTGAAGGGATTCTCTCCGGTGTGAGTTCTCATGTGAAACTCAAAGTTTGCTCTGTTTGCGAAACTCTTTCCGCAGTGATGGCACATGTAGGGCTTCTCTCCGACGTGAACTTTTACATGACTCTTGAGGTGATCCCTGTCCGTGAAACTCGTCGCGCATTTACGACACGCAAGAAATTTCTCTCCTGAGTGAATCCTCATGTGATGATCGAAGCATTGTTTATATCTGAAACTCTTTCCACACTGATCACAATCAAACGGCTTCTCTCCGGTGTGAATTCTCATGTGAGTCTTGAGGCTTTTTTTTTGCGTCAAGCTCTTCCCGCACTCTTTGCAGGTGTAAGGCTTCTCTCCGGTGTGATTCCTAATGTGGGCATCGAGGTCTCTTTTCCTTTTAAAACTCTTTCCACACTGAGAGCACGCGTACGGCTTCTCTCCAGTGTGAATTCTCATGTGAGTCTTCAGATTTCCGTTTTGTGAGAAGCTCTTCCCACACAGTTGGCAAGTGTAAGGCTTCTCTCCGCTATGAAGATTCAAATGAGCTTTAAGGGTTTTTTTCAGTGTAAATCGCTTTCCGCACTGAGAGCATATGAACGGCTTCTCTTGACTGTGGATTTTCATGTGGACTTTAAGTCTTTCTTTACGCATGAAACTCTTGCCACACTGTTGGCAGGTGAAGGGGCCCTCTTCAGTGTGAATTTTCATGTGGCCATTAAGACTCTCTTTTTGACTGAAACTCTTTCCACACAGTTGGCAGGGGAACGGGCCCTCTCCAATGTGAATTCTCGTGTGAGTCTTAAGGTTTCTTTTTAGAGAGAAACTCTCCCCACATACATTGCAGGTGTGAGGCTTCTCTCTAGTGTGGATTCTCATGTGGACTTCAAGGTTTTTTTTCCCACTGAAACTTCTCCCACACTGTTGGCAGGTGAAAGGGCTCTCTCCCACGGGAATGCTCATCTCGAGGTTTCTAGGTTCTGTTTTATGAGTCTCTGAGTGGCTAAAAGATTTTTCCCCAGTTATGAAATCATGGCATTTCTCTTCTATTTCGTTCAGTTCTTGACTCTCCTCTTTCAGCGCCATAAGGTCTAGAGTAAAAAGAAACAACACCAGTTTAATGGCACAAAGACATGAAAAAATTAAAGGTGACCTATAATGCCCCTTTTACAAGATGTAATATAAGTCTTTGGCGTCCCCAGAATGTGTCTGTGAAGTTTCATAATCACAACCATTTGTTATAGCTTGACAAATTTGCCCCTATTTGGGTGTGAGCAAAAACACGTTGTTTTTGTGTCCCTTTTAAATGCAAATGAGCTGCTGCTCCCGGCCCTCTTTCCAGAAGAACTTCAGTTGTTCTTCAGTTGTTCAACAACAACAAAGCTGGAGAATCTCACGCAGCCAAAATGACGATTGTTTAGATGAATATGTAAATATGAGTATTTGGGGTAGTCGTGGCCTAGTGGTGAGGGAGTCGGACTTGTAATCTGAAGGTTGCTGGTTCGATTCCCATGCCGGCAGGAATTGAAAGTGGGGATTGTGAATGAACAGCACTCTCTCCACCTTCGATACCATGACTAAGGTGCCCTTGAGCAAGACACCTAACCCCTAATTGTGCTCCCCTTGTAAGTCGCTTTGGATAAAAGCGTCTGCTAAATGATGAAAAATGAAATAAAAATATGTGCTGCACACTTTCCCCTCAGAAACAAAATAAACAACAAAAATGAGAAAAGAGAAAGCATTTTTTATAGATCTGATTATAGCAACATGGGTGTGTACGGCCAGGAGTTTACTGAAACGCACACATTGCTGGAACGGACAATAGTCAGCGGGATTAAGAAAACAGTCCCGTGCAAGACTATAACCCTCAGTACTACTATTACTGACAGATCTCAAACCTGCCATTCATCTATAACGTGTTAGATAATGTATAATAAATTATAATAAATAAGGTCCTCTCAACTGCGCTCAGTTTTACAGATTGTGAAGAGCTTTGAATATTGATGGGTTTAATGTTACACAAAGTAGCTGTTTTGTTGGGCGATTTCCTTCTTTTTCTTAATTAAATTCATGATGTCATTCATTTTGTCACAAATAACAGAGATAAAGAGATTCAGAAGACTTTGAGAAGGAAACCAACCTGTTTGTTCTTCAGTATCTTCACGTTTGACTCTGAACGCTTCTTCAATCTTCATGTCTTCACGCTCCTCTTTAATAAACGCCATCTTTATAATAGTGAGTCACACAGCAGTTTTTCTGTGTGTTTGGACTGTCATGATTAAGATGAGAATAAGAAGAAAAATAAATCACTGGGTGCGTCTCAGTCAGCTCCCTAGTTCAGTAGTCAGCGCACTGGTAAGGGACTCAGAGTGAGAGTTAATGGTTTAGTAGAACTGTGTGATTTGGGGAGAAAAAAAAAATTGTGATTTTTTTTTTATTAAAATGTGATTTTTAAAAGGCGGGAAAAAATGTTCTGCGTCTTTGAGGGCTGCGCAATTTGGCTCAGAATTTTGTGCTTTTATATTAAGACAAGAACAATTATTATGGTTATTTTATTGCTTAACAAATTTGTAACAACAGTTTAATTACTAAAAACTAAAATAGAACATTTAACAATAAATATAACAATAATTAGAAATAATATTTTTATTCAACAGAAGGCCTATTTTACAAAAATGAGATGCAACTTCTCTATTACTCATGTTTACTCACAAAAACTGTTGTTATTTATGCACTTTACTCATAAAAATTATCTTCATTGCTGATATTAAACACATTGAATTTTTACATTCGTTAATAATTAATTAATTTCAAAGTTCTCTATATAACTGTGTGAACGGGTCGTATTTATTTAAACTTTTTAAATGAACAAAACACAAACCTTTCTTCAGCAGAATCAGAGATGCAGAAGCGCGGCGCAGCCTTATGACATCATGTCGCCACACCAAAATAAAAGTCCTGTTCCCGCGCTAAAAAATAAAATATAGAAATTCACATAAAAACGTGACATGCGAGAAAGAAAAAGTAAATCGTGCGCAGTCAAACATGAAGTCAAGGTTCTTGGTCTACTAAAAGATTTAAAAGAAGTCACTATTTTACAAAAAATGTTTAAACATGAACAGAATATTTTGTAGGCTATATCAAAATTACATTCAGAAAGATCAGAAAGCAATCTAACTACTATTGGCCATAATTTATAAAACTGATTAGATGTCGATGTTATTCCATTGCAATTTCTCCCCAGAACAGAAAAGCCAATCAAAATGTCAAATATGCCCTGATAATCAGTTTTGGTTTCCAGAAAGTTATTTTTATGGTTTGTTTTTTTTTGTTAGCCGTCATGCTTGTTTGCCAACGTGGAATAACAGAAAATAGGTATAATTTTAAAGCTGTAACCATCAACTCTTAAGAAGTGCTTAACTTTTAAGAAGAGCGCCACTTAGTGACGAAAAAAATAATCATATTTTTCAAAACTTCTGCCTTGATCATCACAAAATAGGTGTAATTCGAAAGCTTAGAGTCTGAACTTTACAACACATGTAGCAATTTGAGTAACTTCTAAGTAGTTCTGAGTTATTTGCTGATATTTCTATTATGTAAAAAGGCTACCTTGGTTCCAAATGCTGTCTCTTTTGATTACTTTATGCTATCTCCAGAAAATCTGATCCAGATGCAGCTCACAAACTTCAGCAAAAAAGAATCGTCCTTCCTGAGTTACTGCATGTCGAAAAATTTCCCTTGAACACACTTTCTTTTTGTTTTTATTACCAGTTTCTCAGCATGAGAATGTCCAAATTGAATTTTTTAGATGTCTTCAGGGCTTTTAAATGTCTTCAGGGCTTAAGGTTACAAAGATCTTATTTGTATATATTTGTCCATACATCTGTGACCTCTCAGTCTCATTTGCATATTAAACACACATCCTCCGATCGACCGGTCACGTAAGTTCACTGCACTCGCTGGAAAGGTTTATTTGCAGATCAACTAGTTCATGAGGAAGTGGTTCTGTTTATATTTGATCTTACTCTGATCTTCCAGGCACATTTCTAAAGTGTGCCATAACTTGGTTTTCATAGATCTGAAAGAGTTATTTTAAAGGACTCATGAACTGCATTGTTTTATTGTTTTATAAAGTTTCCTGGGGTGCACTTATAAAGTTAGTATGCTTTTACATCAAACATAGAACTTAGAAATGAAAGGCATTTTTTAGCTCTGTTTTAAGGGGCGTGTCTGCTGTGATTGGCATCTTTGCATAAGAAATAGCTGAGTATTACTCTCTTTTGAAAACTGTTAGCACGTTTTACTATCACAGGTCTCAAAGTTAACTAATCATGAAAAGTGTTGCATCAGATCTAGGCATTATATTTAGATCGTAGCATGAAAGGTTGCAGTGATGAACGTTGTAGCCGATTACAGACGTGTTGTTGAGCCTTTAGTTACTGTTGCTATGACGCTCTCACGCCACACATCATGTTCTCACGCAGTGAAAAATACATCGCGGAGCAAAGAGGACACTGACAACGTATGAAACAGTTTCATATTTAATATATCGTAATTTTTTAAAGAAGTTTAAACAATAAATAGCGTCTAGTGTGTGTTTAATGTGTCGTGACAGATCGCTGTAGCTCCTCGTGAACCGATCATCTCTTCATACTAGTTCATTTATAGCATCAAATAAACATGAATGAACATCAGAAGGAATGTTGTTTCAAGCGCGGAAAGATTTCAAGTTCAAGTTCACCAACGTTAATCTACTAACTCCCCTGACTGCTTTGTCGGACAAAATGGCGGATTCAAGGTTATGATTAGTCAGATCGCCTGTCAATCAAACTGCCGGCGAAGGTTCAATTAACACAGTTACTTACATGTTGTCGCATTACTGTCGAGTCCATATCGTAAAAGTCGCCGAAATGCGATTGATTTACCAAATAATCCACAGTGAAATGCTGAATACTAATAAATATAATGTTGAAAATAAATAACCATATTCCTAGCATTACGATCCTTTGAAAGGCAATGTTATTTTTGTCCTGTACTGCTCTTCTCTGTTCGTCAGCTGGGTTGATCTCTGCGAAATTTTACAGTCACTACCATCAAACAACAACATCACATCACATAAGACTTACAAAACAAAGGGGGAAACAAATATAACCACACAATCATAAAAAAAACTAAATCATCACATCTTTACAAAAACTTCCTCCTTTGCACAATCTAATTAAATCCGCTCTAAACCCTGTTCTACTGTTTCTTCATCACACCCACATCTCCGGTCTTATGAAACTATAATGCAACACTTCTCATGTTACTGTTGCCTCAGGGTGAATCGCTTTTTGTTCCTCATTTGCAAATATTTTTGCATGCAAAACTGTACTGTACTGTAAATGTTACCTGATTACAACAGATATATATCTATATATATATATATATATATATATATATATGTTAAGGTGAGAGTAAAGACATTTCAAACAAATACTGTTCTTTTGAACTTTCTATACAGAATCCTGAATTGTATCAAGGTTTCCACAAAAATCTGAAGCAGCACAACTTTTTTCAGCAAATCAGCATATTAGAATGATTTCTGAAGGATCATGTGACACTGATGATGCTGAAAATTCACTTTAAAACATATTCAAATAAACATTTATCGTAATAATAATATTTCACAATATTACTATTTTTACTGTATTTTTGGTCAAATAAATGCAGCCTTGATGAGCACAAGAGTTTTATTTAAAAACAAATCTTGCACAGACACCAAACTTCTGAACTGTAGAGTATTTGAATTTGGGGTGAAATGTGTTTGTCGACAGGCTTTGTGAGATTCATCCTTCAGCTTTATTCTCTAGTCTACAGGATGATCAAGTTCTTTGCATCAGTCACAATAGACGACAATAAAGATCTGACCTTTCGCATATCAGTCCTTTATGCACAGTAATGTGTGTGCTGAAGGATGGGCTGTGTGTGGGGTCCAAAATGAACTTCTTTATTGCCACACCTGCCAATGGCGGCTTAAACGAGAACATTCATGGTCCATAAATTCTTTCCAGTCACAAAAGAGTGATTTTATTAACTTTTATATAAAATATTATGTTTTCCTTCCAAAGACAATATAGGCTTGTTTCGCTCCTGTAGCCGCTTTCCCTTCTTTCTGCATCTAAAATGTGCAGTGCTTTTCCAGATAGCAAAAATATGTTCTAAAACGTTTTGCTAACGTTCCCATTAACTTATGAGAACGTTATTTCTGAATGGAATGTTCAAAACGTCCAGTTTTTCGATTGTGTTGAGAGCGCTTTTCCCCCCGTGGTTACGTGTTAATGGAACGTTCCATTTTATCATTCTTTATACGAACGTTACATTCGAACGTTACATTCGAACGTTACATTCTGAAACAATAGTAACATTTAAAAAATGTCAGATGACGAACATCCAACTAAAACGTTGCAGAAAAAAAACGCTGCAAGAAAGATGTACAAATAATGTTTTAGTGCCAGAGTTTCGAGAACATTATTAAAGACCAGATGACTTCGAACGCGCGTTACTGATGGAATAATGTTTATTAGAGAACCTCGCAAGAACATTAGCCAAAGTCCCGAAAAATTCCCTGTTCAAACTCGTTATATTGTTTATTGCTTTTGTTGTAAAAAAAAAGGATTTTTTGCTAGATAAATGTATGGTGCATTTTTCACTGTGGTTGATCAAGACAGATGTTTACCTTCCTCACAGTCTGTCTGTGTTTGTTATGAATGCGCGTGAGCAGCGCGCACAGGTGAGGGAGGAGCTGGTTAAAGGTGAGCGCGCTGAGTTGAGGAAGACCTGTGCGCACTTCATCACAGACCGACGACTCGTTGACATTAGGGATAATTTGAACTGCGTATTTCTGCATTCAGGAACACTAGTTCCCAAACACAGCAACAGATTTAGGAGGTTAAAAGATCAAGCGCGATGAGCCAAGCCCCGAAGCTGGAGTTTTTTAAACTCCCCAGTATGTCCGGAACGAAGAAGCAGTCGAGCACAGACTCGTCCGATTCGAACCCCTGGGAGAGTCTGGGCAGCCCGACTCTTCTGTGGTCTCCCACCTCTGGGATTCCTCTGCAGGACGGACTGTACATGGACGCGAGATTCCCGGTGCAGAACATGCCGATTCAGACCGACGTAGTTTGGAAACGACCAAAGGTGAGGCGAAGTTCCCGCACACACCTCCTCCCGACAGCCCATAATCTCCACATCTGTCAGAGCAAAACCGTTCTCTGAATCCTGCTGTTTGGGGGTGTGATCATTTTTGTTGTAAAGTTATTATTAAAGATTCTATAGAACCTTATCATTATTATTATTATTATTTCATTTTAGAGGTCATTTTATGGATTTAGTTTTAATTAATAAATTTTGTTTTTTAATTTTAATTAAATTTAATTCATTAAGCTGCTCATAAACACAGTTATCACTAGATAAATTGAAATAACCAATTAAACATTCAAGTATTATACAATAATTTCTCCTTATAAAGAACCTTTTTGGCATAAAGGGTTCTTTTAAATTGAGGGTTCTATAATAGAACCGTTTTGCTCTAAAAAATTAAAAGTATTTGGTCAGTTAAATAATGGGAGTTATGTAATCAGATTACTTAATTTACATAATTTACAACAACATAATCCAAGTTACTTTTTCAAATAAGTAATGAGAGTCACTTTGTTTTCCCATTTATTGACTGACAGCTCTCCTGTCCACATGTTGAGAAAAATCGGGAGTATGTTGTGTGTGAACATTATTGTAGTTCTAGACTAAAAGTCGACATGCATTAATTCATCTTACTTACACGAAAAACAGATTCAGTATTCCTCAAAATGATTAATATTATAGAATATTAGACAAACATGTGTTAAATAACACAAATATACTTTATGTATTCAGTCTCACTTTATTAACCAATGTCTTTGCTGTTGACATTCGCTGATCCAATTCAACCAAACTAACAAGCCAAAATGACTTTATATGAACATTGCTGAATTAAGAGTTTAACTTTCTTCTCCTATTATTAAAAAACAAGCAAGCCCAGCCCAGGTAAGAAAAAGTAACGCAAAAGTAACGTAACGCATTACTTTCCATAAAAGTAACTAATTAGTTACTTTTTTAGGGAGTAACACAATATTGTAAAGCATTAACTTTCCCCAACACCACTAAAGACTGAATGTGATTACATTAGAAACAAACTAAAGCAATTAGCCATTATTTGACAGATAATAGACAAATCTAATGCAATAAGATTCATGTTTTTTTAATTTTTTTTATTTAGGTCTATTTCTCAGATAGTGCATAACTTTATAATGCAACATTATTCTGATGCCGAAACATCTAATGCCATAGTTGAGTCTCTTTATTGCTGTAAGTTTCATTAGACGTCTTGAGGAACCCTCTGCTGTAAAGTAAAGTAAGTCGTCGTTTAGCAAACTCCCTCAAGTATCTTGATCAAAGGAGTGATGGGAATGGGGGTTTAAAGTCTTTAACACGTCATATTGCTGCATATAAAAGCCAGAAGTGTGAAGCTGATGGAGTGTTTCTTTGAAATGTCAGGGCTTTGAGTCTGTTTGAGTGAAGAACTGTCCAGGCTTGTGTCTGGAGAGCAGCTGCCACATCCTCACACTGCCCAAAGGAAGAAACAGTTTAGAAATGATGTTGCTCAACTGTAATAAATCTATTTCTGCTCTTCATTTTACCCTCTAACATCACCTTTGGTTCAGAAAAGAAATTTCTTCTTATAAAGAACCTTTTCAGCTGTTCATTCTTGTGTAGGTTCCTTTATTTTTATTGTTAGTTCACTTTCACTTATGTAAATAAATGGAACCTTGTTGTAAAGTTTTACAATAAAACATTCTAAAAAGATCCTGACCCAGGATCTGGGTAACACAAAAACTACCCAAACACTGGGTTATAACGCCTGACCCAGGATCTGGGTAACACAAAAACTACCCAAACACTGGGTTATAACGACTGACCCAGGATCTGGGTAACACAAAAACTACCCAAACACTGGGTTATAACGCCTGACCCAGGATCTGGGTAACACAAAAACTACCCAAACGCTGGGTTGTTACGCCTGACCCAGGATCTGGGCAACACAAAAACTACCCAAACGCTGGGTTATTACGTCTGACCCAGGATCTGGGTAACACAAAAACTACCCAAACACTGGGTTATTACACCTGACCCAGGATCTGGGTAACACAAAAACTACCCAAACACTGGGTTATTACACCTGACCCAGGATCTGGGTAACACAAAAACTACCCAAACACTGGGTTATTACACCTGACCTAGGATCTGGGTAACACAAAAACTACCCAAACGCTGGGTTATTACACCTGACCCAGGATCTGGGTAACACAAAAACTACCCAAACACTGGGTTATTACACCTGACCCAGGATCTGGGTAACACAAAAACTACCCAAACACTGGGTTATTACACCTGACCTAGGATCTGGGTAACACAAAAACTACCCAAACGCTGGGTTATTACGTCTGACCCAGGATCTGGGTAACACAAAAACTACCCAAACACTGGGTTATTACACCTGACCCAGGATCTGGGTAACACAAAAACTACCCAAACACTGGGTTATTACACCTGACCTAGGATCTGGGTAACACAAAAACTACCCAAACACTGGGTTATAACGCCTGACCCAGGATCTGGGTAACACAAAAACTACCCAAACACTGGGTTATTACACCTGACCCAGGATCTGGGCAACACAAAAACTACCCAAACACTGGGTTATTACACCTGACCCAGGATCTGGGCAACACAAAAACTACCCAAACGCTGGGTTATTACGTCTGACCCAGGATCTGGGTAACACAAAAACTACCCAAACACTGGGTTATTACACCTGACCCAGGATCTGGGCAACACAAAAACTACCCAAACGCTGGGTTATTACGCCTGACCCAGGATCTGGGCAACACAAAAACTACCCAAACACTGGGTTATTACGTCTGACCCAGGAGCTGGGTAACAGTAATGACTCAAAAATAATGACTCAAAAGGCTCAACTCAGGACTTGGGTAGAAAAATAACCCAAGATTTTTTAGAGTGTAAATTATCATTAAAGTAATCAGTTTGGGCATTAACATTCCTAGTATTCCTAGTGAGTCATACGATACGTAGCTTTATATGAGGAAGAAATTTAAGTTGAATTTAGTGCTCATTGGCTCTCATGTCTTTTGTTCACCGCTGCACAGATTTTAAATATGCAAATAATTGTTTGGGAATGATGTGAGTAAAATGATGACAGAATTTTTCCTAAATATCCTTTGATCCTGAAATGATTCGCCGTGTTTTCTCTTCTCTTTTCCAGGAGATCTGTCCATTTCCCCAGTTTATTGTGGATGGAGCCACACGTATGGACATCTGCCAGGGAGTTCTGAGTGAGACTTTAATGCTGAACCATTTAAACATTAAGAGTTCATATTGAGAATCACGCAGGTGCTGCAGGTTCTGGTGTAACACACTGTTAATGCTTCAGAAAAGCTGCATGTTGTGGCATCAAATAGCTTTAGTGTTTAGCAAATAGTGGGTTACAGGTCTGTTCTGAAGATTACAGAATACGACACTTCCGTATCTTTTGTTGTTAAGGTCATGCATCCATTCAAACTACTGTATTTTGATGCAAATCATTCTGAAGCACGTCAAATTAGACAAGTGCCAACATGGGGAGATTGCATGACACCTTCATCCTCAAAAACATGAACAAAACTGCATGAGATAAAAGAAAATACCATCCATATATGAACACCCCTGCAAAGTCTGAAATCTAATTTTTTGAAATTTAACAGATTATTGAACATTTAAAGCAAATCTGAGAAAGTTTGCATATGTGTTTTTTATCATATTTGATACATCAGGATCTTTTGACTCATATGATATAGTGAGAATATGCAGCTGAAACTCGAGGAAGAAAAAACTGCTCAATTTTATTCAGAGGCACAAACTGAGCAAAAATATGCAATTTATATATTATATATAATATATTATATAACAATATTATATATTTATATGACCAAAAGGTTAGAAATTCTGATGCTTGTAATGTGAATCAGTGAGATCTTTATAACAGTCTACTTACATAAAATGCATACAAGTTCCACTTTATATGTTCCAATAATATGTCTTAAGATGATATTTAATGCTTAGTTTTATGATCAAATCTCTGTATGTAATACAATCCCATACAATGATGATTGAGAGATGAACAAATTCTTCAAAAGTTGCTTCAGAAACAATATAAAAGTTATTCATATACGTTTACTTGATAAAAATCAGTAAAGATTTCACAGCAAAAAGACACTTGAACCACAAAAATGAAGTCCTAAAGCTAAACCAGTCAGGACATTAGTGTAGTAAAGTAATTTCCTTTTACCACATACCATTAAAATGATCATTTAAAACCAAATTAAACGTACAACATGTTTTAACATGGTTTAAACTCTCTCTCAGGTGATTGCTGGTTCTTGTCTGCGGTGGCATCTCTCTCTCTCTACCCTTCTCTTCTGGATCGAGTCGTCCCCTCGGGCCAAGGTTTTCAGCGGGACTACAACGGCTCCTTCTGTTTTCGGGTTAGTGCTGCGTGTTACTGTACAGAATGAAGCGGTTATGATGGTTTTAATGGTGTTTCTGTCTGTAGTTCTGGCAGTATGGTGAGTGGAATCAGGTTCGAGTCGATGACCGCCTGCCGACACGCAACGGTCAGCTGATCTATCTGCATTCCTCAAACAGAGATGAATTCTGGAGCGCTCTGCTGGAGAAGGCTTATGCCAAGTTAGTGGATTATTTGCACGCTTCAGTAACACTTAAAAGAGGCTTAATATGATTGCATTTGATAGAATATTAAAGAGTCAAACGAAAGATGTCTACTTTTCTTTAATGTTTTTGAGAGAATTCTTTTTAATGATCACTAAGGCTGCATTTATTTGATCAAAGTACAGATGAGCGCATTCGAAACGAAGCTTTGAAACCTTTGCGAATCATTTGTTTAACTGTCAAAGTCACGTGACCATTAACTGAATTGTTTTGAAATTTTCATGGTTCACCGCAGTGTCTGTATGGTTTTGTACCTGATCTCGGATCAATTTTATAAATTTGTAGACATTTTAATGACACACTTTTTATTTATAAAATAAAAAGAAGAGTTGCAGTTAATAGCCTTTTTCAAGCGCCCCATAAAAAAAAGCCCTACAATTTAATGAATTAACGCGTATTATTGTAACGGGGAGTCAGCGGGAATTTGATCCAAATGCAGCTTTATTTACAAATGTAGTCAGACAGGCAATGGTCAACACAACAGCAAACAATAGTAGCAGGGAACAGGCAGACTCGTAGTAAGTATCCAGGCGAAAGGTCAAAGGCGGGCAGATAAACATCAAAAACAAGAAACAGGCAGGATCATGAAACAGGTAAACAAGACAAGGATAATACGCTCGGATTGCAATACAGGTATAGACAATACTTCACAGTGTGGGTGTGTGTGAGTAGTGCTCTTATAGTGGTGAGATGTGATTAGATGAAGGTAATGTGCTACAGCTGGCTAGGGTGATCAGTGACTGGGTGAGGGGCTTGTGGGAAATGAAGTTCGTGTAACAGAGTCCATGATGTGGAAGGGCGGCCTCTGGTGGCAAGTTGGTGAAAAATGACGGAGCGGATTCATTACAACTATAAAGGCACTTCATATTAAATGGTATTAGATGATTTGTTACTTGCATTTAATAGATTGTACTTTCAATGAAATATTTGGAATTGCTTTGTTAAAGGTGTTTTTATGCATGTTTGATGTGAGTTTTCATTGCATTACACCATTCTGAGCAGCAGGGGTCACCAGCATGCATTGCTTCGAAACATTGAATCATTTTGAGAAGCAATTGGTTCAATTGACCCTTCCCTGGCAGTTTGATTGACAGGCGATCTGACCAATCATAACCCAGAATCCGCCATTGTCCAACAAAACAGTCAGGGGAGTTAGATTAACGTTGGTTACATTCCTTCTGATGTTCATTCATGTTTATTTGATGCTATAAATGAACTAGTATGAAGAGATGATCGGTTCACGAGGAGCTACAGCGATCTGTCACGACACCTTAAATGTTCCATCAGTAAAATACATTAACAATAGTGATGCACCAAAATTTCAGCAACCGTAAATATTCAGCCGAAAAAGACAAAAAAAAAGAGGATGAATTTGGAATGAATTTTGAGGGCTGAAATGATTAATTCTTAAATCCCAAGATCGATCTTTTAGTCTGTTTTCATCTTTTCCTCTTTACGTAAGAGGCTGTGCTATATCGTGAATAATTCCCGGCTGAAGGACATTGTTAGGCACGACGCGAAGCTTTATAAAACGGTTACCACAAAATATCAATATTAAAGCCAAAAAATATGTATCAATGCTACTGTCATGAGGTAAAATCAGTAAAGGCCTTCCTTCCGCCTGAAAAAATAGTCCCTGACCGTGAACAGCAACAGAAGTTCCATTATTACGCCATTAGATGGCGGCAAACACTCTTTATGAGTGTGTCAGTCAGTAGAGAAGACTTTTACATTGAAAACACGGAACAAATGCTTTGACTAGAGCCGTCAGTCACGGGAAAACTCATTAACTGTTACAAGACAAGATACTGCAGTGAACTTTTAAACAGATTTTTTATTATGAACATTAAGACTGACCTGAAGGAAAATGCTAAATCTGCTGACTCGATCTCTTTCTCACGACACTCTTCTACATAATACAGTGAGCTTCAATGAACAATATCAATTGAGAACAAACAGTTTACGTTGCTAAGAGTGGTTGCTTAGGTTTTGTGTAGTGATACACTGAACCGTTGGGTGACGGTTGGGCCGTGTTTTATCGTGAATAAAAGCTATTGACCAATCAGAATCAATGACAGGACTGTTTTATAATGCTAGTTTTAGCACCAAATAAACATGAATGAACATCAGAAGGTATGTTGAAAGATACTGCACAGCTTACTGAACTGCATCATGATTCATGTCTCAATATTTTAAAATGTAACTTTTTGATTGCAAAGCTGATCGACCTTATTCAGGTTAAACGCCAAATTAATATTTAACGCAGATGAAACCGTGACACATTTTCAGGATTCTTTGATAAATAGAACAGCATTTATTTGAAATAGAAATCTTTTGTTACATTATAAATATGTATTAAATACTTTGCACATTCTGCATGCACATAAACTGTTGCTCACATTGTCTTTCTCAGGATGAAGGGTGGTTATAACGCTCTGAATATGGGTTTCCCTCACGAGGCGATGGTGGACATGACAGGAGGGATTACGGAGGTTTTCATGGTGGCGTCTCTCCCTCGGGCGCTGGGTTCGTTCCTGCGTTCACTGCTGCAGAAAGGAGCTCTGATCAACTGTGCTAACTCACAGGTTAACGCTCTCCTCACATGTCTTATTTAAGGCATAGTTTACCCAAAATGACAATTCTGCCGTCATTTACACTCACTCGTGTCATTCCAAACCCGTGCGACTCAAAACACAAAAGAATGTTTAGATGTTTATGATGTTTTCATACAATGAAAGTGAATAGGCTGTCAAGCTCCAAAAATGACTTTTAAGCTCCATTAAGGTAGTTTATCCAACATGTGAGCTGTATTCAAAGTCTTCTGAAGCTGTGCAAATGCTTTTGTAACCTACTCCTACTCTGCCTGCTCTGCGCGGGCCTTAAACCCGGGTCTTCCGACATGGGAGTCAGACGCTCTAACAAGGAGGCTAAAGGCGGCAACTTCTAACATCTGTTGCCAGAGCATCTCTTGAGGTCAGAGTGAGGTTTTACTCACACAGCAACTACTAGCTGGCCTCCGTTACACTCACCCCCCTAAACCTCACTCCCATCCGGGTCACGGCACCAATGTAACCCCTCTACCCGGGTCCTACTCGGGGGCCTCAAACCCGGGTCTTCCGGCATGGAAGTCGGACTGCAACCTTACTCACACAGCAACTACTAGCTGGCCTCCGTTACACTTTGTATGAGGAACGGACTGAAATTGAAGTTTCAAGCTACCGTTTCAGGTTTCTTGCACAAGGGCACATTAGTTACAGATCAAAACTTAAAGGTTTGAACCTGCAACCTTTCAGTTAGCAGCCCAGATATTTAACCACCAGGACACAACCTTTATTAATTCACAACAAGATGCTCACAGTAGATCTGAATATTTTGTTAGAGCATGCAAATGTGTGTGTGTGTGTGTGTGCGTGCATTTCTGTCTTTGTTGTGCTCTAGGTAAAAGGATCTTTCTTGAGTTCCAGGAAAGTGTTTTCCTTTGACAGCTGTTGTTTTGTGAAGGTAATCTATTGTCTTGTCTCTTTATCTTTGTGCAGGGGCCCCTCGAGAAGAGCAACGAGTTCGGGATTTTGTTCAGACATGCCTATTCCGTGACAGGCCTGGAGACGGTGAGGGAGAAATGCTTACCTTGATTATTTTCTCTCTCTCTCTCTCTCTCTCTCTCTCTCTCTCTCTCTCTCTCTCTCTCTCTCTCTCTCTCTCTCTCTAGTTCCACTAGAGGGCGCCATCAGCTTAAAGAACTACAGTGTGTGCCTGGAACTGCACACTGTTACCAAGCTAACAAAAATATGTTTTTTTGAACGTTAAGTTATGAGATCCAGTTTTTTAAATGTTTTAAAAAGTTTTTTTTCTTGGTTATGCGAACATTCCATTTTGCAAACGTAACGGGAATGTTACTTTTGAGTGTTCTCTGAACATTCCAAAACAAGCCGTTACATTTGAAAATTAAAACATTGCTGAAAAAGCATGCCATGAGCGATGTATAAATGTTTTTGTGATAACTTTTGGAGAACACTATTAAAGACCAGGTAACTTTGACAGGACGTTCTATTAACGTTACTGGTCATAACTTTGAGAACGTACTGAGAATGTTCCCTGTTAGATGTCTGTTCTTGTCAAACCAGCTCTTGATTTGTTTCATTGGAGCTCCACCAGAGGGCGCCGTCAGCTTAAAGAACTACAGAATGCAGTATGCACTGTATTGCCCTGTCCCAGTTCACATAATAATGTTTTTTAGCATTCAAAATTGTGGGTTCAAGTTTCTTGGTTGTGTGAACATTAGAGGCACATTCCAATCTGTGATTTTGAAACATTATAAGATCATTCTTTGGTTCAATAGTTAACTGTCATCAGTTCATATTTTTTTTGTTGAATGAAAATCGTCTTTTAAGTTAAACATAATACATCAAGCTCAGTGAATTAATGTACAATGTCATACTTTTTAAAGACAATGAGGCTGCTGTATCTTGCAGAAATGTCTTATATTTATCAAAACTGAAAAATTATTGTTCACATAATTTTAAACTGAAACTAGTATGTCGTATGGATGTAAGTAGTATGCTAGTATGATTTGTGTGTCTAAAATAACCCAAATGTTGTGTGTGCGGCGCCCTCTAATGGTCACCAGGTCAGAAAACATCTGTAACATCTGTTCAGACTGAGTTTGGTTTGTGTGTTTCAGATCAAGAGTACGATCGGTCCAGTTGAGCTGGTGCGGATCAGGAACCCGTGGGGCAAAACGGAGTGGGAGGGGCCCTGGAGTGACAAAAAAGGGTATGAAACACTGTATGTATAAATATATATATATGTATATAAATATTACTAACCCCAAACTTGATGTGAATTGATTGTGTTCAGCATTGAGTGGAATATGGTGAGCATTGCAGAACAGAAGCGTGTGCAGAGAGTCAAGCAGGATGATGGGGAATTCTGGTGAGCCTGTTTCCTCTCTTTGCTGATTGGCCGATTCATACTCAGGATCTTCTCTGATTGGCTTTTCTGATGTTGTCCTCTCTCTTCCCTTTAGGATGTCTCTGGCAGACTTCCGGCAGAACTTTGAGATGATGGAGGTTTGTCACCTGAGCGAAGAGACGCTGAGCGAAGGCGGAGTCATAAAGCCCTGGAAATGTACATTGCACCACGGACAGTGGATGCCTCTGCGAGGTACATGAGCTTCCATATTCACACACAAACATCTCTTAGTGAGGTCATTGCATAGACTTCCATCACAGAAACATGTGACCATAACTAGATTTACATAAAAAGGCTGATTTATAAGCCTTTTAAAATAGTGAGGACCAGTCAAATGTCCTCACAAGTGGGTTGTCAAAATATTTCACAATATAAGTGAGGACATTTGGTCCTCACAAGTATAGCCAAAACACGCACACACACTCTTGTACATCTATCTTTGTGAGGACATTAACTTTCAGCTGCTTAGCCTAACCCGAACCCTTACCTTAAACCTGCTCCTAAAGGAAAAAATGAAAATGATCCCATGATTGACACACCCTGAAGCCGTCCCAGGTGTATATGACTATCTTCTTTCAGATGAACACAATCTGAGATGTATTTAAAAAAATATGTGACGCCAAATAAAATGCATCCATCCATAATAAAGGTAATCCTTACGACTTCAAGGCCTTCTGGAGCGAAGCGATCCATATATGTCCAATAATATCCAAAATATCCAGCGGACGACCGCATGCAGAATGCGCGAGTTGACTTTATGACGCAGGATGTTGGAGTATCGTGAGCTCAGACGCCTCTCACAGTTCAAACAAATAGAGTTGGGCAACAAATTCATTTCTAATTAAAAAATGATCATTTCCTGCCCGGTGTTTTGTTTTGCTGTCTCATCTAAGCTTCCACGTTCGTCATTACGTCATGCGTCGGGTCAGAGGTTACTCTTTTGCCGCAAGTCGATGCGCAGGGTTGGGGAGTAATGAAATACAAGTAACTTAGTCACGTATTTAAAATACAAAATGTGAGTTACTGTATTTCATTACAGTTACATTTTAAATGGGTGGTAATCAGATTACAGTTACATCTGAAAAGTGTTTTAGATTACCAAAGTGATTACTTTGAGTTTTAATGTCATTTAAACAGCAATTGGTGATTCTCTGACTCTGACCGTCTGAAAAAGAGGAGTTAAGATTCATGTTTTCAACTGTTTTCATGTTTTGTGATAGTTGTTTGAGTCATTTTATAATTCACTCGTCACTGCAACTTTTTCTCACAATTTGTTTTTTCCCCTCACAATTGTGAGTTTGCATTTCACAATTCTGACTTCTTTTTCTCACAATTGCAAGATTTAAACTCACAATTGCAAGTTATAAAGTCAGAATTGGGAGATATAAACTTGCAATACTGACTTTTTTTTCATGCAATTGTGAATTTAGTATGTGAGTTTATATCTCATAATTCTGTCTTTTCTCAATATTGCGAGTTTATATCTCATAATTTTGACTTTTCTCAATATTGTCAGTTTATATCTCATAATTCTGACTTTTCTCAATATTGCGAGTTTATATCTCATAATTCTGACTTTTCTCAATATTGCGAGTTTATATCTCATAATTCTGACTTTTCTCAATATTGTCAGTTTATATCTCATAATTCTGACTTTTCTCAATATTGTCAGTTTATATCTCATAATTCTGACTTTTCTCAATATTGTCAGTTTATATCTCATAATTCTGACTTTTCTCAATATTGTCAGTTTATATCTCATAATTCTGTCTTTTCTCAATATTGCGAGTTTATATCTCATAATTTTGACTTTTCTCAATATTGTCAGTTTATATCTCATAATTTTGACTTTTCTCAATATTGTCAGTTTATATCTCATAATTCTGACTTTTCTCAATATTGCGAGTTTATATCTCATAATTCTGACTTTTCTCAATATTGCGAGTTTATATCTCATAATTCTGACTTTTCTCAATATTGTCAGTTTATATCTCATAATTCTGACTTTTCTCAATATTGTCAGTTTATATCTCATAATTCTGACTTTTCTCAATATTGTCAGTTTATATCTCATAATTCTGACTTTATAACTCGCAATTGCAACTTTATATCACACAATTCTGAGGGAAAAACTCACAATTACCTTTTTTGTGTTTGTTCCACACTTATTAGTATTCCAAAGTATTCTAAAGTATTTAGATTAAGTTACTAAACTTGAGTAATGTAACAAAATATGTTACAAATGACTTTATAAAGCATGTATTTTGTAATCTGTAGTGAAATACATTTTAAAAGTAACATACCCAGCCCTGTCGATGCGTAGGCCATCTGCCGGAAGCTAGTTATTTTTCTTTAGGGGTCGTTCACATGTCCCGTCTAAAAGCACGTGGAAAGCGCGGTGGATAACCCTTGCATTGGCTTTACTACTAGATATATTTATGGAGACACAAATATATGTTTAGCTGACTATGTTCAGCTGTTCGGCTGAGCTTTCGATGTTTTGTCACGGAAAGGTGATTCTCGTCACATGACCCGCGTTGCGCTTGCGGCATTCTGAGAAGTTGAGAATTTTTCATCTCGCTGCGCCTGGAAAACGCACCGCATGCGTGTCGCTTCCGTCGCTTCCATCGCTTCCGCGCGCCTACATTTGAAAAAAACGAATTTGAGCGTGCAAAAGACGTGATATGTGAACGGTCCCTTATAAAGTTTTAAATATGATATTTTTCTTTAAAATCCCATCACTTTTCTTCAGAAGGCCTTTATTAACCCACTACAGTCGTATGGATTACTTTTATTATGGATGTATGCTTTTTTGTTTGGCTTAAAATATACCATTATAAAGCTAACCTATTAAACTAACCTAATTATTACCTGATGCCTAAAACCAAGTCTTGACCCTCAAACAGAAAGTGATATAAGTGAATATAAGTGAATGAATGTGTGTGTGTGTAGGGCCGCCCCAGTTCAATCTGACCCTGTTGGAGGAGGACGACGACCCCAGTGACCCTGAACTAACGTGCTCATTCCTGTTGGCGCTCATGCAAAAAAACAGTCGTCAGAGAGGAGTGCTGCTCCCCGTCGGGCTGCTCATATACAAGGTAACCCGTTTCACACGTGTGTTTGAATTGTGTTTTGTCAGACGAGCAAGCTGCGATCTCATTGGTTGGCTTTACGCCATTTCCGTGAGTCACAGTGCTTTATATCAGTTCCCCAGGAAACGGATGTTTTCAGGTTCAATAAACACTTTGAAGGAAGAATGAGTCATTGTGTTGTATTATATATTGTATATTACATGCATTTATTTGATCAAAAATACAGTAAAAATAGTGAAATATTATTATAATTTAAAAGAACTGTTTTCTATTTGAATATATGTTAAAATATAATTTATTCCTGTGATTCAAAGCTGAATTTTCATGATCATTACTCCAGTCTTCAGTGTCACATGATCCTTCAGAAATCATTCTGATATGATGATTTCTATTTTAAATAAATGTTCTTTTAAACTTTCTATTGATCAAAGAATCATTAAATGTATAAATGTATAATTTATTTCTGTGATTTCCACAAAAATATAAATGATAATTATTAATTGAGCATCAATAATAATTGATAATAGTTGAGCAGCAAATCAGAATGATTTCTGAAGGATCATGTGACACCTGGAGTAATGATGCTGAAAATTCAGCTTTGAATCACAGGAATAAATTACATTTAAAATATATTTACATAGAAAACAATTATTTTGAATTGTAATAATATTTCAGAGTTTTTACTGTATTTTTGATCAAAGCTTTGGTGAGCGAAATAGACTTCATTAAAACATGAAATATTCATTGTTATAATATTCAAACTTTTCTGTATAGTGAATATATTATATAAAAAGGAAATTAGAGATGACATAATTTATATATTATGTGTATTAGTGTCTTTCTGAACTAAACTCTGGTGTTTGTGTGATCAGGCGCGATCCGAGCGGGATTTCCTCTCCTCTCGGGACTTGTCTCTGCTCAGTCCAGCGCTCAGCTCCATTAAAGACCTTGGTTACATCCCGCGGCGGGAGCTTGTGTTGCGCGGTCGCCTGGCACCAGGTCATTACATCATCATTCCCACCACTGAGGAGACCAATCAGGCGGGAGAATTCCTCCTGAGAGTCCTGACCGAGAAAGGAAACAACACCATGTAAGTGATGCTCTTCTCAGCCATATGCAAGCAAATCACCAACGAGATCTCGTAAATATCTCGATTCACAGCAGTGAGATTAAATGAAGAGCAAATGGAAGCTTTTTGAGTGTTTATAGCAAGAAACAGATTTCTTCTAATACACACAACAAAGATTTGCTATGAATTAAAAGTCAGAGATCTCAGTGTTATTTTAGTATTATTTATTAATATTTTAAAATGATAAATAATATAAATAATATTTTCAGTTTAGTTTATAATTTTAATTTTTGTGCTTTTTCTCGTTATTAGTTTTAGTTTTTAAATATTTCTATTTAGCTTTAATTTATTTTTATTTCAGGTCTAGTTTGAGTAATTTTAGTACTTCCACTTATTTTATTTCAGTTATTTGACAAGGCAACATTTCTCATTTTTGTTTGAGCTCTTTTGTTTGTTTCTTTAATTTCCATTAAAGAAAATGATCTTTAATAGTTTAAGTTTTGGATACAAATACACTGATTAATGCAATCGCTCTATATTCTTTTCTATTTAATACTCTATATTCAATTCTTTTTATTTCCAATGGGAGTTTTTTATGTAATATGTATCGAAAGACTATTTCCTTTGTTTTGATGTACACTGAAAACAATTTGGTGGAAAAACACCAATTTTCACTGCTAGTAAATTTAATGACAAAGAAACAGCAAGTAACACATTAAATTAAATGTGAACTTATGAAGTAGAAACTCTGAAACAGTATTTTCTTGTTAAACATACTCAAAAAATTAAGTTTGAAAAATCATTTTTACAGTATTTCCTAAATATATGTGTGTTTGCAGAGCTGCTCAGAAACCTGGAAAAGACGCAAACTTACCGGCAGCGGTAAAAACAGAGACATTTATCTAGTTTCACTGCTTTGATCATTTTTTATCACTGGATTCGTTTAATCGCTCATGTTTTATGTACGTGTGCAGCCGCTGTCTCCACGTCTCGCAGGTCTGCCGTCTATAAATGAAGCCAACGATCTGTTTGTGAAACACTGTGTCAAGGTAAAAACCTGTTAAGCCCAAGGTATAATTTGTTTTTGCAATGTCGAACTCACAGCCTTGCAAAATATACATGCGCAGTTTTGAGCATTCTCTCATCATTTCATGTTAGGTTTGTACAAATGCGGGTATTTTCTAACCTCTCGTCTATATAGGCCTCCATTGTCGCTGTAGCTCGCATGCGTTATGGTGTAGTGACGAATTGGGTCCTCCCCCTAAATCGGGTCTCCTTTAGGACCCCAAGCGATCCCATTGGATCAAATTGCTTTTAATAGGTACTCTCTTTAGCGCCTGATTTCAATTTCTACAAAATCATGTTATGATAAATACTGTTTATAATGACCTTTTATGTCTGTATTAGTTAGCTTATATACTAGCATAGCATATATACGACAGCTTTGTTTATACACACATCTGCATTTACCAGTCACTCATCTTTAATGTAATTGACCCTTCGCAAAGACCCGCCTCCTTTAGTTACTGTTGCTATGTCCGACAAGTCATGCACTCTCACGCCACACATCATGTTCTCACGCAGTGAAAAATACATTGTGGAGCAAAGAGGACACTGACAACGTATGAAACAGTTTCATATTTAAAATATTGTAATTTTTTAAAGTAGTTTAATCAATAAATAGCGTCTCGTGTGTCTTTAATGTGTCGTGACAGATCGCTGTAGCTCCTCGTGAACCGATCATCTCTTCATACTAGTTCATTTATAGCATCAAATAAACTTGAATGAACATCAGAAGGAATGTTGTTTCAAGTGTGGAAAGATTTCAAGTTCAAGTTCACCAACGTTAATCTACTAACTCCTCTGACTGCTTTGTCGGACAAAATGGCGGATTTGGGGTTATGATTGGTCAGATCGCCTGTCAATCAAACTCCCAGAAGGGTCAATTGTGTTAAATTAAATGTTAAATTTCCAAATATTTAAGTTATAAATAAAACAAATTAATTATGTTCACTTACTAGCTATTTATTAATTAATAGTCAATCAAGTGTAAGAAATTACGTTCAATTGGTTTAATTATGCACTATTGTGTTTTCGTATGTATTATATAGTTAGCTATGCGTATTTCAAATTAATATCATTTGTATATACTTAGTATAATCATTAACTGACAGTTTTGAGAGACCCGATTTGTCATGATGTCAGTCTGTTATGTTTACACAGTTTTTCTTCGACTACCTTGTGAATTGACGCCCCCAGCACACGGTTGCCACCTTGTGGATAAACTAATTACTGCAAAAAAAATTAAATGCGCATGTGCGTCCTGCGCTTACAAAAATCCGTCCGTGTGCGTACAGTTCTCGCATACTCTTCTGATGACGAAATTCGTGTCACTGACCCTTTAAGCGGCACAGTGCATTGCTCTTTGAGTATCTGTAAGTAATGTGTGGTTCTAGTATCATATGCATAATTACAGTATGTTCATATGTGTTGTCTGTAGGGGTCTTACTGTAGGCCACTGGATCTGTATAACCTGCTGACTGAAGCCATCGTAAAGGGAGGTGAGAAAATGCTTATTCAAATGGGGCTTTTCATATATTTACTTCTTTTTTTCTACATTTGCATCTCAATGCAAAACACTCGCAGGAGAAGTCATGTTTACTGTTCCTCTCAGATGCCGTTATAATGCCATTCTTTTCATTCGTTCTGCAAGCTTAGTTGAAAAGCATACGGGAAGTGATGCGTCAAGCAGGGAGGAAGTGAGTTTGCTGATGTTGTTTCTTGTTTTCTGTCCTGTCAGTTTTTGCAGGTAGTGAGAAGAAACTGAGTTTGGAGCACTGCAAGAGCTTTGTGGTGCTCATGGATGTATCCTGTATATCTAGTGCACTTAGACGGCTACGATATGTTATTTTAGTTTTATTATTAAGATTTTGAATTTAGCTTTTATTAAATATAGCTTTTAAATTTACACTCAAAAAAAAAATGTTGGGTTGAAAATGGACAATCCCAGCAAATGGGTTGTTTTAACCCAGTGGTTGGGTTAAATGTTCACCCAATGTGCTGGGTAGTTTTATTTAAAGGCACAATATGTATTTTTTGCCACTAGGGGTCGCTAAACTCTTCAAAACAATAATAAAGGCATAGATTGATGATGCAGTAAATGAGCGTGGAATCATGGGACTTGTCGTTGTAATGATAGCTTGAGAATCTATTAGGTTATATACGGTAATGTATAGAGCAACTCATACCTGTTGTGGTGTGCGTAGCTATTGGGGTATACACGGTACTGATCCTCGTTTTATTTCTCCTTTTGTCCCAAAGTTTGCTTGCCATGGTCCATAATTTTTGAACGAAACATCAACAGTGTGCCGCGATACGTTACACAGCTGTTGTCATGGTTACTATGCAGTACAAGCGGAAAACGGGGATAACGCGGATATTACATCATTGACAAGTGACAAGGGAGGGACGGGCGCTATTTAAAATTGTGAATTTCTCTGAATTTACAAATTCTTGGAAACATTTAGGATAATGTAAGTACACAGCTGAACGAAATATATAACACTGTGCAAGTGGTTTTTGGTATTTTAATATAAAAATCTTACATATTGTGCCTTTAACTCAACTGATGTTTAAAAATTACTATGTGGCTGGCTTAAAATGAATCCAGAATAGGTTGGAAATTAAAAATAAGGCAACAATAATAATCAAAAGGTGAACATTTATTAATAAGCAATGTAATAGATGTTTATTGTTTTAATAAATGTTCATTTCCAACATATTTTGGGTTCATTTTAAGCAAGAAATACAACAGAAAAAAAATTCACATTCTATTATTAACAATAGTATGCAGTTTATAAATGCTAGTGCTCCATTCCCAGCATAGCCCATGTCTTATCTCAGTCGCCCCGGGCGCTTCTGGGTGTGTCAGGTATTTTATGGTGCAATTCAGAAGAATGTATAAGATTGGGTGGAGATCGGAATGTCACCTTAACTGCACCAATCAGAGCCAAGGAATGGGTCGACTCGACTTCACAGAGTTCCAGGCATTGTGGGAAAAACTCAGGAAGTGGACGGTGAGGATATTTGCCTATTTATTTGTATGTAGGGAGTGTTTGATTACGGTGAGGTGAAGGTAATGTGTTTTCATGTCACATGACAAATGACATCATTGTAAGAATATTCTAAAAAATGTTTCACTCAAAATTGACAATTCTTTTATCATTTAGCCTCATTTACCCTCATTTTGGGGAGTGGCGTTAGTTCCAGAAGTATTTTTCGCATTCATTTCTCCCATAGGGATTTCAAAAAAGTCTTTATTAAAGTGTTATAACAAGCCATGAACCAAGCTGATCAGCTACGAGGAGAATCATAACACTACAAACATTGATTTGAAGCAGAAAATTATTTGAAAATCTCACAAAAAGGACAAGACTGTGAACTTAACGGCTTTAGTGAGGGAAAGAACTACAATACCATGAAGCATTGCGTAATTGAGTTAAGAATGAAGAAATACAAAACTACTCATTTAAAAATGTTGATTATATATATATATATATAAACAATATACTTTAAGTTTATTGCAAAATATGCATATAAAAATAAGATCTTTTGGTGCATTTTTGCTTCATGGGAAGCATCATGGGTAATGTAGTTTTTCACCACGAATTCAGCTTTATTTTAAAACTAAGTTGAAATAATATTGGCTTACGGCTTGAACAGAAGCAAATACTATTGATTAACAACCTTGTTACTCATAGTAGAGCTGTCTTTAAACATTTATATGTTATTTTTGAAAATACATTACCCTTTGGAGAAAATGAATGGAGTTTTACTTCCAGAACCTGAATGGTTTTTGATTTTCTGTATGTGTTTTTATAGGGTATTTTTTTGACGTTTGACAAAAACAAGAACCAGGCGCTGGATTATCAAGAAATCTCCCCCGCTCTGTCAGCAGCAGGTGAAACCTATGACACACACTTACTCACACACACACACACACACACATATAAATGCAAGTATGAGCATGCACACCCACACACACCCCGTACATGCAAATGGACTCATTGACGCAACAGACCCATACATTTAAACGCACAAGCATGTATTCTATTACTCAGACACTACTAGTGAAATGCTCTCCCACACACGTCAGGTTGTAACACACCCAGCTCTCAGAAGAGAAACCTGTTCATTCATCTGTTGCGCTGAGAGGAATGTCGAGGGAGAAGTGTGTGGGCTGATCTGTGCTCGTCTGCTCTGGTCTAGGCATACAGGTGGATGAGTTCATACTGCAGCTCATCGGTCTGCGCTACACGGAGCCAGATATGACCGTCAGCTTCCCGGGATTCCTCTTCCTGCTCATGAAACTGGACAGCATGATGCGTAAGAGGGCGGAAGTTTGAACACACAAATCAAAGTCAAATTATTGTAACAGTTACTGCAAAGTCCAAATAGAGTTTGGACACATTTAAAGAGACAGTACATCTAAAAATGCTTTTCACCCTGTTACAAATGTATATGAGTTTCTTTCTTACATGGAAAACAGAGAATTTTTCTGGTCATTATGTGAAGAAAATAAAAACAGACAGGAATTCCTCAAAAATTGAAAGAAGAAAGAAAGTCATATGGGTTTGGAGCGTCATGATGGCTTTTTATGGTGAACTGTTCCTTTTAAATATACTGTAAAAATTAGTTTTCAATGTACATAACACTAACATATGGAGTCCTGCACATGACATGCAGGAAGAAAAATAGTAGGCTAAATCATGCGCATGATTTATAAATCGAGGGATTTTGCCAATCAAGGGAACGAAATAGTAAATCGCTTGCACGATTTAGCCAATCAAGGGAACGAAATAGTAAATCGCGTGCACGATTTAGCCAATCAATGGAATGAAAAAGTAAATCGCGTGCACGATTTACCCAATCAAGGGAACGAAATAGTAAATCGCATGCACGATTTAGCCAATCAAGGGAACGAAATAGTAAATCGCGTGCACGATTTAGCCAATCAATGGAACGAAATAGTAAATCGCTTGCACGATTTAGCCAATCAAGGGAACGAAATAGTAAATCGCGTGCACGATTTAGCCAATCAAGGGAACGAAATAGTAAATCGCTTGCACGATTTAGCCAATCAAGGGAACGAAATAGTAAATCGCGTACACGATTTAGCCAATCAAGGGAACGAAATAGTAAATCGCGTGCACGATTTAGCCAATCAAGGGAACGAAATAGTAAATCGCGTGCACGATTTAGCCAATCATCGGAACGAAATAGTAAATCGCTTGCACGATTTAGCCAATCAAGGGAACGAAATAGTAAATCGCGCGCACGATTTAGCCAATCAAGGGAACGAAATAGTAAATCGCGTACACGATTTAGCCAATCATCGGAATGAAATAGTAAATTGCACTCTCGATTTAGCCAATCAAGGGAACGAAATAGTAAATTGCACTCTCGATTTAGCCAATCAAGGGAACGAAATAGTAAATCGCGCGCACGATTTACCCAATCAAGGGAACGAAATAGTAAATGGCGTGCACGATTTAGCCAATCAAGGGAACGAAATAGTAAATCGCGCGCACAATTTACCCAATCAAGGGAACGAAATAGTAAATGGCGTGCACGATTTAGCCAATCAACGGAATGAAATAGTAAATCGCGCGCACGATTTACCCAATCAAGGGAATGAAATAGTAAATGGCGTGCACGATTTAGCCAATCAACGGAATGAAATAGTAAATCGCGCGCACGATTTACCCAATCAAGGGAATGAAATAGTAAATGGCGTGCACGATTTAGCCAATCAACGGAATGAAATAGTAAATCGCGCGCACGATTTACCCAATCAAGGGAATGAAATAGTAAATCGCGCGCACGATTTAGCCAATCAACGGAATGAAATAGTAAATCGCGTGCACGATTTAGCCAATCATCGGAATGAAATAGTAAATCGCGCGCACGATTTAGCCAATCAACGGAATGAAATAGTAAATCGCACGCACGATTTAGCCAATCAAGGGAATGAAATAGTAAATCGCGCGCACGATTTAGCCAATCAACGGAATGAAATAGTAAATCGCGTGCACGATTTAGCCAATCATCGGAATGAAATAGTAAATCGCACGCACGATTTAGCCAATCAACGGAATGAAATAGTAAATCGCGCGCACGATTTACCCAATCAAGGGAACGAAATAGTAAATTGCACTCTCGATTTAGCCAATCAAGGGAACGAAATAGTAAATCGCGCGCACGATTTACCCAATCAAGGGAACGAAATAGTAAATGGCGTGCACGATTTAGCCAATCAAGGGAACGAAATAGTAAATCGCGCGCACAATTTACCCAATCAAGGGAACGAAATAGTAAATGGCGTGCACGATTTAGCCAATCAACGGAATGAAATAGTAAATCGCGCGCACGATTTACCCAATCAAGGGAATGAAATAGTAAATGGCGTGCACGATTTAGCCAATCAACGGAATGAAATAGTAAATCGCGCGCACGATTTACCCAATCAAGGGAATGAAATAGTAAATCGCGTGCACGATTTAGCCAATCAACGGAATGAAATAGTAAATCGCACGCACGATTTAGCCAATCATCGGAATGAAATAGTAAATCGCACGCACGATTTAGCCAATCAACGGAATGAAATAGTAAATCGCACGCACGATTTAGCCAATCAACGGAATGAAATAGTAAATCGCACTCACGATTTAGCCAATCAACGGAACGAAATAGTAAATCGAACTCTCGATTTAGCCAATTGTGGTAACGAAATAGTAAATCGCACTCCTTACTGAGATTATTGGAATATGCGAAGTCTTTTCACTTCAAAATTTCATGTTGAATTCAATAGCTATGTTTCCATGCAAAGTTGTGAATTTAACTTATGCGCAAAATTGCAATATCGTTTAAAACATTTGCAAATGAAGCAGTATTTCCATTCCATGTATTCAAGAGAACAAAATCATCACTTCCTGAGAAATTGCCGCAAAATATCAGTAATAAAAAAGGAAGTTGCTGCAATTGGGAAACACCGTGGCTCTTGTTTTCCTCCATCATAAATAACTGACGTCTCAGAACAGCGGATGAAACATAATAAACGCCGTCATGTGATCTTGCGTTCGGATGCTGGTGTTTGAAAACGCAATCATGTGAGACGCTTCTGGGAGGGAATTAAACCAAATCATTCTGATGACAGACTTCGGCTCAGGCATTTCAGAACGATCAAACCAACATTTGAGATGCTGTGCGATGTGATTGGTCCGCTGGTTAGTCCAGTTATCCAATCACATCCACTGTTGAGTCACATGTGGTTTTTTATGCACGTCTTCATATCGGATAAAAATAAAAATTGTTTCTGCGCCAAATTTTTTTCAGTGCATGAATGGCATTGCATAAGAAACAACATTTTAAGAAATCAAAGCATTTATATGAAATAAAAAGTCAATTTTTCATGCATAACGTTTCAGAAAAAAAGAAGTTAGCTAGGTTTTAATGATAAAATACTCTTATACACTATTTAAAAGATCTATTATAGATATAAAAGATATAGTATTTGGACTCCACTTGAGTATTATTAAGCAAATACTATAATACAAATACTTGTTTGAGTCACCGTTGTTTGTGTGTGTGTATGCCTTTGTTTTCAGGCAAGTTTCAGTCCTTTGATATGACGGGAACGGGAATGATTTCAGTGAACTGCAGACAGGTATAAACACGAAACACATGAGAGCGCTGAGTCCTCTTCACACACACATTCAATATTTCATCCTCTGAACCTCTTTGATCTGCAACCTGTCTGATCCGAGCTTCTTAATTCTGCTTAACCATCTTTCTGCAACATGACTGACAGTTATTACGTGAGTCAGAGATGAATTTATTATCTAGTGAAAAATGTGATTCATTTACTGTGCGCCCTAATGAATATTTATGTGTTTTTTTCTTTCACTCTTTCTCTTGATTTGTAGTTTCTGCACATGACCATGTACAACTGATTCCAGACCAGCTGCAGGAAACAACTCACACCTGCTTCATCTGTTCTTTATATTGGATCGCTCCAGGACTGGTCAATACAGTATCAGATATGATGCAAAACTATATTTCACTGCACAGCACCTGTAGAGAGCAACGATTACCCTTACTTTACTGCTTCTAGTGGACTGATGTCACTTAATGAATTTGCTTAATAAAATTTTTTCAACAAAAAATGATGTAATTGTTTTTAGTAATAATATAAATGCTTTTATTTTATTTTTATTTAATAAAAAATCATAATTAATAATAATGTATTATTATTACATAACTTATTACATTTAATAATCATTTAAAGCTAAATAATAAATATTTAAAAAAATTGATTAAATGTATAAATATGCAATAATTATGGAAATAATAAATAGTGCTATCAAACGATTAATCGCATCCAAAATAAAAGTTTGTGTTCGCATAATATATGTGTGTACTGTGTATATTTATTATGCATATATAAAAGTATAACAAAAATATATGATATTTTATATATAAAATATTTATGTTTATATAAGCCATTTATTTTGGATGTGATTAATCAGATCTTCAGAAGTTGGTATGAAATCGTCTTTTGTGACGTATATCCGAGTGAAACTGCTTCTCAAACAAGAATAAATGTAGGGCGGGGCTTGATTTTGTATGTGGGGATTTGATTGGATGGTTGTGGTTTGCTATTGGTGCATCTCATGTGATTGACAGGTTGCCCCGCCCTCACGGCAGGGGAAGTTATTTTCGCTAAAGATTATAAGGCACATGAATAATAAAAAGAAAAATTATGGTTTGCACTGTATTCCATAAAAAATAAGAATTGTCAATTTTGATTTCATGACTTTAAATTAAACCAAATATTCCTAATTTAGCTCATATGAATAATTGGGACCTTTGAATGAATGTGTTGTTCCTCTTTCTCTGGAGACATGTTCTGTTAATATCTATTACAGTGAAAACTTTTGAGAGCATACATGCCTGGGAAATATGCCAGATAATGAAATATGTGTGGATCGGATCAGTTCAGGAATCTTACATAAGCTTTGGGTCTGTAAAATGTCCCGGCCATGATTTTAACATGCTGCTGCTTTGAATTGCAAAACATTAAGCGATTCAAATAAGCGGCTGATGTTTTGTATTTGGATATTGAAGATAATAGGAGAGATTGCCCATAAATAAAGATCGATATCAATCATTGGAGGTTTGTATGAGTTTGATGGAGTTTAATACTGGGGATTATAAACAATGTAAACAACAGCGTATTGTCGATGCGCTCATCTCGCTGATGTTGACCCACTTCACGTCCCCTTTGACAGACACCATGAAATTTTAATGTTAGGTTTAAGCAGCTTATAGCTGGCAGAGACCCAGACCAGTTCAGCCACAGTAAATTCAAGTCATACACGTTCATTTGTTTTTTCCTTAAACAACTCGTGTTATTAGAACTGTACGGAGTTGAATTCAAATGAAGGTTAGAAAAACAACACAACCGGCTGGTGAGTGTTTCGTGGAAAGTGTATGAATAATAGATTCACTCTTTCTGTTTGTGTGAGTGTGTAAAGTTAGAAGATACAGGTTACACTGATGTACAAGCCACAAATAAGAGTCTTTAAATTGACATTTTCTAAGCCCGTTACTTTAGATTAAATTTAAATATAGTAATAAATGTAATTATATACACATATTATGTAAAATATATTTATAGAATGTAAGTAATATTTTTATTTACATTAAATACTTAAATAAATTATATATATAATATACATATTATATGTATATAATTTAAGTATTTTAATATAATTTAATTTATTATTATTATTTTTAAATTACATTAAAATACTTAATATATATATATATGTATATTATATACATCATTTATTTAAGTGTTTTAATGTCAATTAAAATATTACTTACATTATTTAGATAATATAAATAATATATTTATATATTATATATAAATATAATATATATAAATTTATTATTTACATTATCTATTTTGGATATTAATTCCATTTAAGTTTTTTAAATATATATAATTTATTCACATATTTTATATAGATAGATAGATAGATAGATAGATAGATAGATAGATAGATAGATTAAATAAAATACTTAAATAGTATATAATATGTATATTATATACATAATTTATTTAAGTATTTTAATGTAAATTAAAATATTACTTGCATTATATAAATATATTGTATGTAAAATTTATATATATTTCTTTTTCATATTTATTTATAAAATTAAAATATAATATCCAAAATATATACATTAAACTACTTAAATACACACACACACACACACACACACACACACACACACACACACATATATATATATATATATATATATATATGATTAATGTAAAATTAGTATAGTAACTTAAATACATAATTAATATAAATATTAATATAACATTAATGTATAATTAATATTTAAAATATTGAAATATATAATGATAATTAAATATATAAATAGATATTTGCATTTATTTATTTAAAAATATACAGTGCAGTTCATGAGGGCATTTTTCAAAATCCTTTCAGAAAACCTTATTATAGAGATCGGGTTTTGAAGTCCACTGTGAACATTTGAATACAACATGCACAAATTCACTTTTTCTAATCTAAAAACACCACCACCTGCGACATTATCCAATCGCAGAAGCCCACCCAGTTCGTGGGTAGAGCTAAGATCGGGTATCTTCTGAATAAGTAAACTAGCCTTTTAAATATTCATGAGTTTCCCGGGCCTACTACCTCCTCCTCAGTGGGAGCGGCGCGTCTGTCCTACTCCATTTTTTTGTCAGAAGGGTGGAGGAACGCACTTTCGGCGGGGATCCTGTCAGTCCACGCAGCGGATACTTCATACCGAGCAACAAAGACTTCGAGAGCGACAACAGCGGTCTGATTTCTTCTCGTTTTCGGCTAGGAAGAGTCAGTAAGGTGCCCTCAGGTTGTTTGACATGGTAGATTATCACGCTGCAAATAATCAAACACATTTTTCGTCCGGCGGGCAGCAGCAAACATACATGGAGCAGGAGAACGACTGGGACCGGGACCTATTGCTGGACCCGGCCTGGGAGAAACAGCAGAGAAAGGTAAGAGATTCTGACGGCTCGGGGGCCGCCGCAGGGGCCTGTAGTACGAGCACGGCACGAGATATTTGAGCATATAACAGGTTTAAGTCACGCGTAATGTGTCTTATTATCACTAGACGGCTTTTATATACGGCTAAGAACAGCGGCGCGCTTCGAATGTTACAATGTTTCGCGGGTTTCGAACGTTACAGTGTTACAATGTTCCAGTCGTGCGCGTGTGTGCGTGAGTGATACATTGTAACGGCTGAACCTGTTTTACTAGGCGAGTTTCATTCGCTACCGCTGCCTTTTCCCCCCTGTTTTTTCTCAAAGCGACATTTAGACTCCTAGTTTCAGCCAGACATCCGGATTTAAAATGGCAGTAGCTGTAGATATCACCGCACAGGAGCTTAAAATAGCTGCTGAAATGCTGTTTCTGGAGTTTATCTGCTCTTCTGGAAAGGATAGATAAGCTAAAAAGAAGAGAGAGAAAAAAAATGTGAGGCGAGTTTTCATTTTTAGTTCACTCTCTTTTATCGCCTCATGTAAAATCAGTTTGTGTGTTTCTGCTCATGAATTATTGTGAGGAATGCTCAGGGTTTGAATGACGTTTTTGGGTGTGTGTCTTTTGGGGCTGATTTGTATGAGATGAACAGGTTCTTGGAGAGAGTTTGAGAAAGGAAGGTTAAAGTTTGATTGGAAAAATAATCAATAATTAACCCACCGGAGCCCCTTAAGCACACACACGCACACACACACACACACATCACATATATAGAGACACAGTCACTAGCCTTCAGACCTCAGAGATGTGACCGACCCATAAATGGGGCATTTATTTGAGAAATTCGAGTGGAGGGGGAGATTGACTGAATTCTTGAGCCCCTCCCCCTTTTTGTACTTGTTTTGCTACACTTGTGAGGCCAAATTTCGATGGCTGATATCTAGAAAACAGAGTGACTGTCCAATATATACAGTATAATACTATTTGATCACTACAAATGAGATGAATTTAAACACTGCACTTCATTGCCAATGTCTGTTGCTGCATATCATGCATAAAATATCACTGTCAGATATCAGTGAAGTAGGTGTGACATCTGTCTCTGACAGTACTAGAGTGAAAAGAGCAAAAATCACTTTTTTTTAGCTAGTCAGAAACTCACACCGCCTCTCAGCAATCTGGTTGGTTGACATATTTGTGGAAGGCGGAGTTTAGAGAGCGGGTTTGAGGATGGAGGATGTGGTTAATTATTTTATTTTTTTTATTGCATACTACCATACTGCTCTTTCTAGTAGTGTATATAGTATGCATAGTATGCGCAGTATGCATAAACATCCAGTTAACTTACTAATATTGCCAAAATGACAGTGCATGGAAGATTGTATCTCGCAATGTAATTTGCTTGACCCTCCATTTCCAGTGTCTGAAGTTTCATATTGTTTTAAAATCTTAAATGCCGAAATATATTATGGTGTTATTATCGAAATTGGCTTGATTAAAATAAGTGCGTGATTTCTGTATTACTAGTAATTGTGAAAATAATTACTGTTATCAAACAAGTTTCACATTTCGATTATATGCTATTGGTTAGACTCAGATCCCACCCTAAAAAAGGCCGTGTGTCCAAAACACTTCCCGCTCTGCTGAAAACGCCTAGCTGTGAGCGCTTGAGAGTGTTACTAGTCTCTTATTTCACAGATAGATAGTTTCTATATATAAAATGACGATACAATGTAAAGTATTTGCTCTGGCTCTTGTTTGAAATGATTTTATTCCGTTAATACGCTTGTTGTTGTTGTCTGCTGATGTTGTACGAGCAGAATGTGGCGGTTGGTCGGTGTTCTATTTGTCCCGCCCCTCCTCAACTGTGATTGGACGACTGGGTACAGAGTGACAGGTGCTGCGTTTTACCCAAAGCTGAACATTCTTCAACTCTTGGCAACCGGTAAAAAAAACGCAGAGCGTTTCAGCGTGAAATAGCGCCTCGTTACGCTCCTGGCGTTTAAAAAAAAGGCGGCGCTCCCATTGAAAACAATTGGAAAAGTATGCTAGCCGCTGGAAGAAACGGCCTAAATGCATATGCCCAACCAAACATTTGCAGTGCCTTTTGGTGCACACTTCTCCTTTAAGAACAATATGATTCTCTGTAAGAAGTCTGCACTGGAAGTTTAGTGAATGTCACTTCATTCTCGATTCATCATCGGTCGTAAAATGACGTCTCGGCTCTGGAATTTCTTATTGCGTGTTTATGTGGATGGATATTACACACAGACCGAAGTTCACTTTGATTACCAATCCAAAGCATCCTTTATAAAACCCCACACTGAGTTTCATTACAGTCTCCTCGCGCCGTTGCCTATTCCGCTTCACCGAAACAAGGCGTGTGGAATTATCCCGAAGTCATCCCCTTATCCGTGACAGACCTGAAATTACTCCCCGACAAATGCCAAACGCCCTGTGACCAGCTAAGACTTGCCTCTCCGCTCCTCCCGAAATAAGGTCATTGAAGAGTTTCAGTCTCCATTGAGCAGCTTGTTTGGGCACATATGAATTGAAATGAGATGCAGTGATTGAACTGGCTTTGTTCTTGTGTAGATAAGCACGAATAAATCCAGTGGTGTTTGATAAGAGAGCCGTCTGTAAACCAGCAACACGATTTGTGCAGCAAAGACAGATTGTTTGAGTATTCTTAGACTTACTGGTGTGAGTAACAAATGTTATCTAGATTAAAAGATCTTCAATTGCACAATAACAATCAGACTTTTTAAGGAAGTTGTCGGTCATGGCTTTGCTTCAATGTATCGTGACTTTTTTTAAAGGGGTTCTTTATTATAATTTCACTTTTTTAACTTTAGTTAGTGTGTAATGTTGCTGTTTGAGCAGAAACAACATCTGCAAAGTTTCAACGCTCAAAGTTCAATGCAAAAGGAGATTTTTATTTTACAGAAATCACTTTTTAAGGACTACAACAAACGGCTGGTAGGGACTACAACGAGCTTCTTCCTGGGTTTGTGACATCACTAACCCTAAAATTTACATAAACCCCGCCTCTGAGAACACACAACAAAGGGGGCGGGGCCATGTTGGGCTGCTTTAGAGAAGAGGAAGAGTTGTTGTAGTCGAGTGTTGTTGATGCCGTCATTTTACGCCGGACTGCTTCACAAACGAGGGTCGATTCAAGGAAAAAAGATGAACATGACGACACATGCTAGTGATGAGTTGATCAACTCCACAGCAACTACATCAATTTATCCACTAACCGTTCAGAAACGTCTAAAAGTTGAACTTCTTCCTGAGTCTCTCCATCAGTGTCGACTCCGGTTTGAACAATGTAAGGATGAACACTTTCCTCATTTTGTCTGCGTGAGATTCTCCAGCTTTGTTGTTGTTGAGCTGTTAAAGCTCCGCCCTCTTCTGGAATGCTCATTTGCATTTAAAGCGACACGCACACAAACTGCGTGTTTTTACTCACACCCGAATAGAGGCAAATTTGACAAGCTTTAATAAATGATCTGTGGCGGATTTTGATCTTAAACTTCAGACACATTCTGGAGACACTAGAAACTTACATAATACATCCCCTTTTTAAAAAATCTCCAGTAGCCTTTTATATTCCCGTACCCCCATCAAACACTTCCAGATGTTTGTGATGAGCTTAGATGTCTGTTGTACATTATAAACAGATGACTCTAAATTCTGATTGAATGAACCGCATTCTAATCAGCCACCAAGTTGTCATGTTGCTTGCCAACTTTAAATTGACCTTTTGTTTGACGTAGGAATAGATTATTATAATAATTAAGTAAATGTAACTCCATTGATGTTGGAATCAGAATAATAAGCCACTCGAGACTGTTTTTGGGTGAACCATCCCTTTAAGAACTTTAGGGTATAGGATTTAGACCCCTAACATGTAATAAATTCACTGTAATGCACAGCCTCGAGTGGCTTATTGCTTTATAGCACTGTTAGGGGTAACAAAATAAGGATTCCAGAAAACCAATAATGTAGGTAGGCCAAATAAAAACCCTTGAGTCACGAGGACTTGAATGGAAGGGTGTTGTTTGAAGAGTGCTGAGGATTTGGTAGCGAGTTTGGCTCTGTATAAAGGTCTCTCTCTCTGTCTATCATTATGTCTGTTTAAAGTGTTACAGAGCTGAAATGTTCACAGCAGCAAAGTGTAATCGAATCACATGCTTCTAGAATGAACATTGACTAGACTGCAGACTATACTATACTCGAGCTGCCGATCCTCGTTCCTCTATAAAACAGTGGGATTCATTCTGAAAAGTTCAACACATTGGCTCCCTTCCCAAGTCTAGTCAGTTGCCGGGGTGTCTACTATCTAAATAGACAGTTGACTTCTCAGGCAGCGTGTTAACTGAAGGGTAACCTCATAAGTGCCTATTTTTTTTAGGACGCTACACAAAGGTAACCTTCATAAGCGACTAATTTTGGAGCGCTCTACAGAGGTTGCCGCTCACTCAAATGAGTGTCTTACAAATACACTGAATAGTTTTTCAGAGTTTGATTATTGGAGCACATGTTGCAGGATAATACTGTTTTGCTGTACTTCAAAATTTCACATTCGATTCCTGCCATTTCTTGGTAATTATTTACCAGCAATTTCTGAGTGAAAATTGTTTCAAAGTAAATCCTACACCAGACTTTGACCCAAATTGATTTAGTGTTTGGCATTGTCATGTAACCAAGTTAACAATTAGGTCGTCTAATAAGTATGAAAATACATGGCACACACATATACACACACATATATTGGGTAAAATGTAGCAAGTTGAAGTGAACATTTTTGTTGCTTGAGATATTTATAATAATTTTTCACTTTACTCTTTGCAAAGCATTATGGGATCCAAACGATGGTCCCTTCAAGGAGAAATAATTTTATCATTTATAGTCATGTGATCCAGGATGGCCAGTCTTCATGATTCCTTTTAAAGGCGGGAGGGTTTGAGTTAGTGTAAACAGAAGTCGCACACACATTTTCATGTTTCATAAGTAAGACGTGTTTGATTGACAGGCATTCTGACCAATCATAATCCCGAATCCGCCATTTTGTCCGACAAAGCAGTCAGGGGAGTTACGTTGGTGAACTTGAACTTGATAAATTGTGTGTACTCGCGTCTTTTCGCTTCTTTTGATGCTATAAATGAACGAGTCGGACATAGGAACAGGGGGCGGGTTTTGCGACGGGTCAATTATAGATATATTAGATCCACAGGATCCGAAGAAACAGCCAGTGGTTTATTTATGGTCTGTTTCACCTCTTCATATTGATACATTTAGTGTGCCGAGCGGCGTCTTGCGGGATCTCCGTAGCCTTGCCTCAGGGTCACTGTCATCTCTGGTCAATGAGTTTGAGTCAGTGTGTTTAAATACTGATTGGATTTATTGATTGTGCTTTTCAGGAATGGGGTTTTTATCTCTTCTGAAGGGTTTCCCAAATGCACTGTGACGAACTTGGTGAAAATGAATCCAGGATAGAGTTTGAGTTGAGAAATGTCAATTGTATCTGCATTAAAAACAGAAAAGCATCTATTTAGGTAGAAATGAACTATTTTACCCAACGTTGAGTGCTGCAGTGATGGCGTATTTTTAATGTGAGTTCACATCACCCTGGTTCTAGGCATGCACCGATTTGAAAATTGATAACTGATCATTCTTCATATTTGAAAGCCGATTAAACAATATATTGGCCGAAAAATCTAAATCCAAATTTTTCATATAATTTTTGAGAGCCTGAATACAAAAACAAAAGTCTGACATTAAAGGTCATGTCCTAATCACACAATTATTGTGTTTTCATTATAATTTTATCCAGCCTGTTGCACTTAACTGTATTTTCCCTTCTGAAGTGATTTTCAATCATATTTAAAGCGATTCAAAACCTTCATGGTGGACAGCGCGCATCTGAAGGAAATAATCCATTATTTATTGTCTTTATTATATCGGTCAAAGTTTCGATAACATTAAACATACACACATTAGCCGATTATATGGTGGTCGATCTTGTGCGCCTCAACCTGGTTCCCTTGATTTAAAAACCCAATAGGATTTTTCCATTGGCTTTTGGATTATTACAGAAAATAAATTCTGTGATGAACTCTCATGAATTTTAAAGCTTAGATACAATCATTAAAACAAACTACACCACGGTCACATGACTTCAACATAGTAAATACATATTAAAATAGTTTGTTAGGATGGGATTACAAACCGTGAGGCTGTGAAAGTGTCTAGATGAGTCCACCTGTTCAGTGTGATGATGTTTAATGTCCCGACAATCTCTGTAGTCCCATTTAGACACTTATTAGCAAACCCCTTTTTCAATGCAAATAAAAGCTAATTGTAAGAGGCCATTACTGATGTGTTTCGTGCCATCGAAAATATCTGTTAACCACAGACCAAATTTCAGGCGTTTAACCGAAACCCCGTTGACTTTAGCATGTGCTAAAAAGCACGTTTCTGTGTTTTGTACTACAAACATGCATCAACCCTGCAGCGCTCAACTTGTGCGTCATGTTTACTTTCGGCTTATTAGTCTATTGCATTGTTAGCTTAGCTGTAAGCTTAATGTTAAACTGTATAGTTTTGAAGAGCACGTATGTTTTGCTGCCTGTGTAGAGCATTTCAAAGTTGCTTGGTGTGTGCTGTTCAGTTTCAGCTGGACCGGATCTAATATTCCGGTCCTGAAGCAGGGTTGTAGATTACTGCAGGTCTGTTTTTTTTTTGTTCAACCGTGAGAAAAAAACACCTTTTTCAGATGTTGCATTGGTGACTGCAAAACTACAGCGGACAGAATTGACGTCCACCTCAGTGACTTTGACTCTGTCGGTTCTGTGTAGTTTAGCGCTGGTTTCTCTGCTGCGGTTTCTCAAGAGCATCATTGAACTTATTTTTGTCCCTATAAGCGTTTCACACCTCTTTCGTCAGTTAACGAGCAGAAGTGTTTGAGCATCAGCTTCACCTCTGTATGCGTGAGTTCCTGCTAAAATTAGGCCTGAGTGCATATGCCTGCTCTTTGTTATAGTACTTCATTGTATATTCTTGCATATGCATGTTGATAAGAAAAAAGTGCGTGATCAAATCCCTCTGCCTGTGTTGTTTTTCCATGCACTATAATATATGAGGAGTTGAGCTGAAGAGTTTTCAAATTATTCTGAGGCGATGGCGCTTTTCTGAAAGGTCAAACGAATGTGTCCTCTCCGAGTTGCCGTGACTCAAAGGTCCTCACTGCAACCCGCCGAAATAAAGGTTTGCTTCAAAATTGTGACAAATATAGTATTATATGAAATATTTTTAAGAAATATTACATCACTCAATTTTTCAAATTTTTTTTGGTTCAAAAACATTTTTTTTTTTGTTTAAAGTTTTATCTATTAGTTTTTTTACCACCGATTTTGATTATAAATTCGTATTAAACCATAAAAACAAATTGCATTGGACAGAATTTCTGTGGAAAAAAAATACATTTCATAGGTCACTATTATTGTTAAAAATGTAATAAAATATTAATGTTTCATGAATTCAGTTGATTAGACATATTTTTATTTTTTATGACTATTAAACCATTCAAATATACACTGAATTTGGTGAAACACAACAGCGATAATCATTAGCGAGATTACTGTATGACTGACACCATTTTCCCCAAATTCCATTTTATTTTTGCCAATTTCTGTTTTTTTTTCTGTTAATATTTACGGATTCTGTTTTTTTTCTTCTTCTCTGGACTTTGATGTGGTAGTTAAAATAAATGTTAGTAATGAAAAGGCATGTCTAATTAGTTGAAATTATGAAAATAATTTTTTTTTTTTTAATTTATTTTTCTTTTTATTTAATAAAAAAAAGCCCAACATTTTTATGGCCCATTTTATCTCCCATTTGAATTTTCTAGATTCCATTTTAGAATTTTAATAATCAAAAACATGTCTAATGAATTGAATTCATAAGTTTAACAACTTAAATTTATTATTATTTTACAATGATACGCCCCTAATGTTTTATTTTTACAGATATTCTGTGTTATTTTTATGGATTTATGATTTAATACAAATGCATTACCTGGAATGTTTAAGACGTTATAAAATTTATTTAATATTTTAAAATGATTTTAATAATAGTATTATTATTATATTACATTGAGAGGCACTTTTTACTGTACAGTAGTAATATATTTCTCACAGTTTCTCCAAGTTAAACCGAACCTTTATTTTGACAAGTTGTCTTGAAACCCTTTGTGTTTCTGTGTTCACATGATAGTTCTCATGGAATGAGCTCTCAGAGCAGCTTAAGTTCTTGTCCTCATAAAGTGAGACATGTGCGTCACTATGTGTATCCATTCTGTCACACACAACACTCAGACATCATAGATAAGTAATCAATTATCAGAATAATATTCAGACACTACTCCATATCGCAGTGTGATGAAGTATGCAGCCCTACTTTTGATTTATTCATCCAAAATTTGCTCAATTCTGTGTCATTCTGCATATGACTGGATTCCACAATTCCATCCACGTTTTCCACATTGCAGAAAGCATTGGACCATACACATGGGCAGAAAATCTTGATGTCAGAACTTTTAGACGACTGATGCAGGTGTTAATATCTGGCACTAAGTAGTTTATGATGATAGTAGTGTCCGTTTTCCCAGAATTGAGCTTTGACCACTAAATCACTGAATGAAAAGCTTGACCATGAGTCAGAGCATGCTGGGAATACTGAAGCGCTGTGGTTACTGTGCAGTAATCCAATTTTGGGTTGTTCGAGTGGGTGTTTGGACCAGGTTCAGGTGTGTCCCAGTGAAAACACTGAGTGGGAGTGGACTAAGATAAAGGCAGTCACGCTAGGAGGCATTATGAGGTCACAGAGGGTGTTGCATCACCTGACCTACTTTAGTCACGCCTAGCCGGAGAAATGTTTTCAGTAGTAAACGTGTTCGCTCTTGGAAATATCTTTTTAGATCATAACAGGAGCCTTAGAGATGTTAGGATTGGATCAGATCTGTTTAATGTAAATAAAATGACCAGTACACCAAATACAGGAACATTTTTTTTTTTCTGCTAAACTTTGAGAAGTCATATTTTTCAAGGAACAGCTCTTCTCTCAGAAACCATTTTCACAGGTCTTGTATTGTCAGAATTGTAACGTTTTGATTTCCTTTTGTTATTGTAAGTGAGCTGAAACTCTAGTTTCCATGCATGGAAAACTAATGGAAATTTCCATAAAATGTGTGATGTTTCTGTAGATGTTGTTAGTCATTATCTTCATCCTCAGAGAGCTTTATTCCTTATAAAGCATTTAGACTCAAATTACAGGACTTTTCTTTTTGCATTGGTGTAGACAATAACTGTTTTTAAAACTACTAATTCCAAGGGTCGGAAGGGTCAATAAGATGATTTTAAAATCATCACTTTACCAGTCATCACACAAAGTCATGAGAATTAATTTGTCATAAAGTGTGGGAACTCTGCTCTAGTTCAGACGCCTGATGACTAATAAAGTTCAGTCTACTTCCTGTTCTATATCGTGGTTATCTTAATGATATGTAAATTAATTAATGTCTTCGCCGGTCGACTCAGAAAGGCTGTGCCAGCAATTACACATCTGTGATGTAAAGTAGCTGTAAACAGGTGTTGTTAGACTTCGTGTTCAGCACCCTCGAATCTGTGGAAGCGGAAACATCAGGAGCTGATCCAGTCCGCGTTGTCCAGTGCACATTTGTCGGAAATTGGAGACATTCCTGCCCTGTCACTCACTGTGAGCGTCATAACTTCACCAACCTGCTGCTGAATCACAGTCCCGCTTTGGGAGTTTAGATGTCATTTGGTCAGTGGGGAGTTTTGACAACTAATTCAGTGATGCAGTGAAAACTAATTCAAAATATTAGTAAAAACTATGTGTATCAGTCATACTTCGTTTGTTTGTTCTTAAATTTACGTTGGCCGGTAAACCTGCAGAGGCTGTGGTTTTCAGGCTCCTTGTTAGAGAACCCGTCGCCCATACTACGCCCTCGTTCGTAGGCAGAGCAGGTTCGAGTCGAACAGAAGTACAGTGGTGCCGTGACCCGAATGGGAATGAGGTTTAGTGGGGTAACATACATAGGCCAGTAAGAGCGGTGCGTGTAAACCTCACTCCCCTGAACTCGAGGCGCTCTAACTGATGTTAGAGACTGCAGTCTTTAGCCTCCTTGTTGGAGCACCTGACTCCCATGCCAGTGGACCCGGGTTCAAGTCCCGCCTAGAGAGCAGGTGGTTCAAACAGGAGGGGTTACATTGGTGCCGTGAGAGCTGTGCGTGTAAACCTCGCTCCCCTGAACTCAAGAGGCGCTCTAGAGACTGTGGTTTTAGCCTCTTTGTTAGAGCACCCGACTCCCATGCCCGTGAATCCGGGTTCGAGTCTTGCTTAGAGCAGGTGATTCGAACTGGAGGGGTTACAGTGGTGCCGTGACCCGGATGGGAGTGAGGGTTAGTGGGGTGAGTGTAACAGACATGGGTTTTGCTTCACAATTCCTTAATTACTCGGGTTACTTGCGCTTGATTAAGTGTGAATAATATCATTGCGCGATGAGTATCTTCACACACATGAACAACAACATCAGGAATACTAGGTTGTGCTGACTTTGTCTAATGTCAGTGCTAACCAGTTCGTAGTAATGTAAAACTCATAGCTAGAATTGAGTAACAGACGCATATTTTCATCACATTGCAGGTAGACCAACTTCCTCGCTTACTTTTCTTCAAGCTGTCTCTTTTTTTTTTTTGGTCCGGTCTCTGTATGAAAAATACGTTTTGTGTCTTCGCTGATTGGCTTGCGCGGCGTGTCACGCGAATCCATGCTAACCCGTCATGCCAAATTTTCAACTTGAGTTGGACATTTTTAACTTCCACAGAAGGCGCGATTCATTTGTATCGCTCTGCGCAAATTCGCATCTATTCACGTCTTTTCATGTAATCTACTCGAGCAAATAATTCAATTCGCTTTTACAGTTTGCTATTCGATCAGTAAAAGTGCATGAAGTGACGCCTCGTAAATACACATCTAAAGTTAAAAATACGAATGGTCACAAAGTTCTTTATTCAATTTTTGGGGAGGCTGAAGCTGTTTTCTTGAGATTCTCTCAGTTTTATGTGTATTTAAAATGGTCATATTTTGTAGGGATTTGCTATGGCCCTACCTTCTCCGTGTGCTGTTCAATCATCTTATTTACTGCATGTTCTTGTACGTTTTTTGTTGTTCGCACACCATGATAAGATGGGCCGGACACTTTCACTGTCTGTTCTCTTTGTGTATAATGTCCTCTGCAGCACTAAAAGCTCTTAAGAGGGCCGGCTCAGACAAAAGACTGACCTCTAAGAGGATTAGAGCCAGGCTTCACCTAGTTTACCATCTCAACTATACGTTTTTGTATCACAGATGTTTTGATCCTTTAATTCTGCACCCTTTGTTTGGTTTGTGGATCCTGGGGGTGTTTAGCACTTGCGGTAAAATCTTTATCAGGCGAGGGGTACATTTATAGTAATGTTACCCATCATAAACCACCAATAAACCCCGTCTGTGTGGCCGTGTAACAGGTGGGCTGTTGCCCCGAGGGCGTCATGATCTATTGTGATTTTGTCTCGCTGGTATTGTAAAACCAGTCTTTTGACTATTGGTGCAATTTCGGTTCCACTTCGCAGGTTATTCTGGTCAAGGCCCGTCTGCTTACGACAGGAAGAGATCTGAAAATGGTCAACCAGAAATCGTTTTATGTGACATTAAGAGCAGGTGAAGCTGAAGTGGATGATACCACAGTAATAGACCAGTGAGGTATAAAGGAATAACGCCACGGCGGTCTCCACTAACACACAAGATTCAGAAGAAAATGTGTATTGTAGGGACAGGGTTCTCAGTGCAATAGAAAACATGGTAATATTTGGAAATGTTACAATTGTGAATGTGATCCATTTCTTTAATTTTATATATATATATATATATATATATATATATATATATATATATATATATATATATATATATATATATATATATATAATATATAATATATAATATATATATATTTGTTTTGTTGAATTTATATAAATTCTTATTACATTAATTTAATATAAAATTAATTATATTAAATTAAAAGTAATAATTTATTATTATTATTATTATTATTATTATTATTATTATTAAACATTTAATATAAATATATATTATTATATATGAGAATATTTGTTATGTAAAAAAAAGAAAATAATTAATTTAAAGTGAATATATATTTTTACTTTTAATTTTTTTCCACAATAAATATTAATAATTATTGTTTAATATTGAATGTGTACAGATATTTTTATATTTTAAATATAGTTGTATATTTATAAAAAAAAATTTTTTAGTTTTTGCTGTTATTAATATTTTGTGATTTTTATATAAATGAATGAATGATATGTTTATAGTGAATGGTAGTTCCAGTTTATATTTAGTTGATAAAAAAAATTGCTTTTTTTGAGTGCAAAGGTGAATTATTAAAAATCTTTATACAATAATCAGAAATGACTGAAACCTAAATTTATGGAATTCTTATGGAATTTATAATTGGGTTTTCTTTTCCCCTTCTTTTGGATTTTTTTTTTTTAAATATTCTGAAAACACAGAAATATATAAAATATATATTTTTTTATGTGATGTTTTCAGCATGTAAAAGAAACGTCATGCAGTAGTTATTCTAGGGCACAGAGAAGCACTCTGTCATCTGTTTTAAACAAATATGGCAGTTTAGCTCAGGAAGTCTGTAAAACCGTCACCTTTGACCTTTGCAACGTGGCATATGGATTGGTTTGAGGCTGGATGTTGTCATGCTCCCTGCAGCCCACAGTGAAACACTTGAAAACCTGAAAACTTTCCCTTGTTTCTCAGTGCTGGACCAGAACTGATGTGAAACCCACATATATGGCTGGGGTTTCTGCTGCAGATGTGCATTCTTTTCCCGTTGAGATCTTAAAGCCAGCAGTTGCAAAATAAGCGGGAAGAACTTTGTGCGTACAGTTGAAAACAAGATGCAGATTGACCTGCACTCACCCGATATATAAAGTCCCAGATGTGTTCAAAGCTCATTGATCGTTTCTCTGCCATGCTCTTGTTGGTCGGAGGAAGTTGTGGTTATTGTGGTTTCTGTTTTGTTTCCTCAAATGGTGTGAACTCTGAGTATTGGTGTGCTTGAGAGAACAGCAACTGTGTCATGGGAAATGTTGAGTTAGTAATGGCATTATTGTCGAATCGATGACTGTTAATGTTTGTGGGTTTTTGGAGGAGTTTCTGTGCCATGAAACATCAGTGCTTCCTAAAACTCTGAAGTTATTTTAGCTAGGCTCGGTTCAGGGGTGTGTGTGATTAACTCTTGAGTGACCTGACCGGTTTAGCTGGTCAGTTGTCCGCAATCTTGTCATCATCTGCTTCAGGTCAATGACATGGTGTGAACGGATGATGTTGCTAAATTCATGACTTTTTTTTTTTTTAGAGGAACAACCGAGGAAATATCTGAATTTATTTTCCATTAGAGTCAATAAAATGAAGAATCGCCATATTTAAAATGAGTAAATGTTTTAACTGGGTTTCCAAAGTCATGGAAAAAGCCAGGAATGTCAGGATTTTTACATTTTCAAGCCTGAAAAAGTAATTGTAAATGTCTAAAAAACAAATTCTTATTATATTTATTATGTGTGTATATATGTATATATGAATGTCATTGTATTAATTAGTTATTTTATACGTTTTTGTACTTCTTTGGCTACAAAATATATTCTGTGAATTTGCGGAAATTCAAATGAATAAATCAAAAGTAGGCGTATACTTACTTTTTAATATGGACTGAGGGTTGTCCGCAAATATTGAACTTATTAAACACAATTTTTCATCCACGTTTTAGCAATTTAGTAGTTAATAATTTCTCTTTTTCAAAAATGTAACCTTACAATGTAATAAAATATAAAAGAAAATAGAATTACAGACCTTTTAGGCCAAAGTACAAGTTTACAATATGACAAATATTATTATTTTATTTCATCATTTTATCTTTATCTTTAAAAATAAGAACAGAGAATTACATGCAACATAAGATACAAATGAAATTTATTCAGCTACAGTAAGTGTATTTAACAGTAGTATTCAAATTTAAAAATAAAACAATACATAGACTTCGCTGTATAAATTAAATATGAGTGATTTTCTTTGTATTTTGTTGCACATTATTGACACAGATGGCAGCAAGTTTATTAGGCTACTGTCACTTTAAGACCGAACGCATGGATCCAATATACAGAAACGCATCATAATATACTGACACGCAACTATTCACATCCACTGTTTTTGTAAACCTTGTGTGTATTTGACAGTTTAAGCTCAATACGACACGAAAGAGATCTTATTCTCATTCTCTCTATCTTATTTTATTTTTTTTCACTGAACTAGATTTTGGTGACTAAATGCTGCAACTATTTAGTCGTACAACTCAAGAAGATGAAGACCTGTGAGTTTTGAGAAGTCACAGCACAGTTTCAACTACGCTGGGTTTTTTGAGTCATTTCTGTCTTTGATGAATCAACCACAGAGACTGTTTTTGACACCGGTTTTGAGTCATGGTGTCGCCATGCTTGTCTTAAAGGGACAGTTCACCCAAAAATAAATGATCATTTACTCACCGCCAAGTTGTTCTAAACCTGTATGAGTTTCTTTCTTCTGTTGAACACAAAGTAAGATATTTTGAAGAATGTCTGTAACCAATCAGTTGATGGACCCCATTGACTTCCATAGTATTTTTTTTGTACTATGGAAGTCAATGGGGTCCATCAACTGGTTGGTTCCACAAAACCTTTAAGTTCTACAGAACAAACTCATACAGTGTTTGAAGGTGAGTAAATGATGTCAGAATTTTTATTTTTGGGTGAACTATCCCTTTAAGCCAGTTCGTGTGTGTTTTTTGTATCGCTAAATGAAGGTCTGTAATTCTCCACTTTGTCTCGGTGGTTGAAAAAAACGTCGGTTTCATCCATGATTGTTGACGCGCATCTTTTCGTCTTGGGAGTTGGGTTTCATGGAAGCGCGGTTCTGGAGTGGTCACGGTCGGATGTTCCCAGGCGTTTAAGTGTGTGGTTTTTCGGAAGACCACAACAGACCCACCGAGAGCCTGTGATGTCATGTGAGGAGCCAATGAGAGCGGATCTGCAGTTTTCGGACGCTTGACACAAATAACACCTCAACCTCGGGGCGTTCGTGACGGGAATAGTGTGCAGCGAATTTGTTACTTTGTAATTACTTCCTCTTCTATCTTTCTTTTTTCTTCTACGGATGTCAAATACTAGTTATTCAGTGTCAAGTTGATGATAAAATAATGTCCTTAGGTTAAAAGTTTCATTTTTTGTTAACAAGGATGCATTAATTTGTTCAAAAGAGAGTTTTCAATGTTAATAATCATAAACGTGTTAATAAATCATATCAGAATGATTTCTGAAGGATCATGTGACTCTGAAGACTGGAGTAATGATGATGAACATTCAGCTTTGATCACTGGAAATATATTTACATATTAACAAATATTCACAGTTCTCTTAAATTATAATATTTCACAATATTACTGTTTTTACTCTATTTTTGATCAAATGAATGCAGTTTTGGTGAGCAGAAGAGACTTCTTTTAACATTTAAAAAAATCTTACCATCCCCAAACTTTTAAAAAGTATTTTTTTGTAATATAATAATTAAAATTTAATTAACATTTTTACATAATGAATGTTGTCTTGAGTTATTGATATTGCAGATGCTTGAAATACGGTAAGCATTTGCTTAATGGAGAAAAATGTGTGTCGTTTACATTAATATTTTGTGAAATATTACACTCACACACACACACACACACCCACCCCTGGTTGAAGTGTGAAGAAACAGATGTGGGTAAAGCCAACTCTCTGACAGGAAAGATGGAGTCACTCCGGTTTACTTCCACCACAAACGCATGTCTTCATTGAGAACGGGTGTGTGTGAGGACATTAGTCAATAAGTACACACTGTTGAGTAATTTATAGCACAGAAAGGTCTTGCCACACCTATTGTGAAAGACGATAATGGCATTGTGTGTGTGCGACCGTGTGGCCTTTATATCGGAAACCGCAGTCGGTGCAGGCGTGATGGGCCGTCATCGGTATGTGTGTGTCGGACGCATTTAGGAGTGGGACCGTGACTCAGTTTGCTCTGAAATGTCTAATGTGTGTGGGTTTTTTTTATTTATTTTTTTTATTGTTTTGGTAACACTTTACAATAAGGTTCATTAGTTAACATTGGTTAACATGAATTAATGAACTGCACTTAAACAGCATTTATTAATCTTTACTAATGTTAATTTCAAGATTTACTAATTAACTTTATTGCACCTTTTTTTTTTTTTTTAATGTCTTTTTATATATATATATATATATATATATATTTCCCATTTTAAAGTTGTTGTAATTGTTTTATAATAATTTTTTATATTTTCCATTTTAATTGTAGTTAGTAATTTTTTTCATAATTTTCTGTTAATTTAAAAATTCATACAATTTTACAATTTATTTTGTGTGTTTTTTTTGTCATTTTCATTTGTTTTTTTTAAATTGTTTTTTTTTTTAAATATTTTCCATTTTAGTTAAAATTTTGGTAATTTTGCTGTGGTTTTGTCCATTTTTATTAGGCTTTTTTTTTTTAAATATCTTAAAATATATTCCATTTTATATTATATTTAATATATTTTAATCTATATTCCCATTATATTTAATGATTTTAGTCTATTTATTTATTAATTTTAATATACATTTTTAGCTTTAGTAATTTTAGTACTTAAACTAAATGAAAATTTGAAATGTTGTCTTCAAGGCAACTAACCAGTTTTAATGAATTAATTTTTATTTCAGTTTTTATGTTTTGTTTTTCATTTTACAACATTTAATTGCAATATATTTGTTGTAAATGATTACACTTTACTGACAGGAAGTGCGTGCGCGTGTGTGTGTGCGTGTCTATGGTTCTATTGAAATGACTGGATGGTCCAACAGTTTCTTTCCATATTACACACACTTGTCTGTCTTGTCCCGTTCGGGCCGTTGTGCTCACACAGGAACAGGAAGTTGGGCAAAAGTTTGTGAGCAGCAGTTTCTGGTGCCTGTGTTCTGTCTCGTTTTATGCTGCCTCATTGTAAGCATCCCCGCTGCGAGGGGAGGGGGGGGGCTCATATTTCACATTCCAGCAACCGAAGGACAAACAAACGTAAATGAGAGTGCATACTTGTGAACATTAGCTTTGAAAAACACTCTCCTTTCTAAGAAGTGAGATCATTTGGGCGCGAGAAGGGAAAAGGTGTGGTGACTTTGATCAGGTGCAAGTGCGTGCGTGCGTGTGCATTGTGGGGGGGGAAGGGGCGGGGCTTCGTTAAGCCTATTGCGTCACGCAGAGCTGAGTGTGCGTTGCCTTATAAGGACATGAGAACATTACAGGAGACACAGGAAGAGGCAGTTAAGAGTGACAATACCAGGAGACCAGGCCGACTGGACCGACTTGTTTGGCTTCATTCTCTCTCTCTCTCTCTCTCTCTCTCTCTCTCTCTCTCTCACTCACTCTCTCTCACTTTCTCCCCCTTGTTCTTTGACACGCCACATTAAGAGTTCTTCATAACTTTAAAAATGCTCTGATTAGTGGTTTTTGTCCAGGCAAGTGTTCATTTTTCATGTTCAGGAAAATGAGTCTCAACCTGACAATATACACACGTCTGTCATGAGAAATCAAACGGGTCTCCTTTAGGACCCAGGCGGTAATGCCCGATCAAAAGTTATGATGATGTTTTGACTAATTTGAACCTATTTCAATATTGTATGATGTGCGTTACAGTAAGTGCACAAACGATATGCTTGAAATATAAAATGAATGCCTAATAAAACAAACTGGAAACACAACCATGCCTACATTTTAGTGTTTTTAATAAGGTTAAGGATTGTTGCAACCTACTATGTTCTGTAAAAGTAATATTAATTTTACACAATAATTGCAATGTGGTGTTGTGTATATAATACTACTACTATAAATGAATAAATTATCATGCGAAGTACACACAAACATTAATTTGAAACTATATTGTTAGCAAAAACATACCTTATATATATATATATATATATATATATATATATATATATATAAGCTAAGCTAGCAGGATAATTGGGTAGATGTCTATGCTACACTTCAGTTCTATGAAGCTTGTAATTTAAAAGATGTTAATGGTCATTAGCCTGATTTTGCAGGAATTATAATCAGGAGCTAAAAATACTCCCTATTAAAAGTCTGTTGAACCAATGGGATTACTCGGGGGTCCTAAAGGAGACTTGATTTCTCATCGCACCGGGTCAAAATTGCATTGAGAGAGGAAAGAAAAACACATACAGAAATAATGTAAAATACTGGGTTTAAATTTCACAAATAATTACCAAGTAACATTTAATTGAATATGAAATTTAGAATGCAACATTAGTGGCCGTTCATAATTCCTTTTAGAATATGTAAAGTAACTTGAGGGATCCAGTGGGATTAGTCGTGTAGATGCTTCATTTCCACAGACGCTGTCCCGCAGCCGTTGATGTTTCGCAGCTCTCGGTGTTTTGACCCCCAGAATCCTCCGCGGCGGACGACCAAATGCATTCCACAGTAAATATTAGCCCAGAGTGGGACAGACAGAGAGTGTTTATGTAATGCTGAAGAGACACATTCCATCCTCCTGTGGGCTGTGAGGAGCTGGACGATCTCTCTCTCTCTCCAGCGGGAGTTCAGAGGGCTTCTGTCGCTCGCTCTCCACTGGGGAATGTGCGGAATGAAGATCCACAGAGCTTCAAATGTTCCATGTTCCCCAGTGAGTTCCCATTAACATTGGGAAATCCGCTTTTTTAGTGAGTCGGAGCATTCGCCGATTGTCCCTGAACTTCCTGCATGTAATTGTTTTTGGCTTTGTGCGATTTTTATCAAATTGCGAAGGCTGCAGTTTAATTGAATAAATATAGGAAGTGCGCGTTTCACTGTTGATTCACACTCGATTCGATGTTTTCTGCGTTTGGTTCGCATGTAAATGTGGCTCCGCGTGAAATTCACATCTGAATCTTCTCCGAGTTTGTATGGAGGCTTGTTCCATATATAAAATCGCAATTGTGAGGAGAAAAAAGTCTGAGTTGTGAGATAGAGGCCCGGTTTCACAGACCAGGTTTAGGCCTTTGTTCAGTTAGGACAGTGTTTCTCAAACTTTTTCAGCCCAAGGACCACTTTATCTTCCAATTTTTTTCTGAGGACCACCTAACAGAATCCCACTCTTCAACACGCCCCCCAAAAACAACAAAATAGGAAGGATAAACTAAATTTAAGTTTAATATGCAACTGTTTCACGTCAAAAACCAATTATTCAAACACAAATGCAATGATATGATCCATTTTTTTGTTATTAAAACACACTGACGTCAACCCCCCCTCCCGCCCGCGATCCGGTGCGGGTTAAGAGCTTGCCTAGTTTAGGTCATCTTTTCACGGACCACTAGGGGGCGATGGCGGACCACACTTTAAGAATTACTGAGTTAGGATATTTAAGTAAAAAACACTGCAGACATGCAACTTGAGACAAAACAATGACGACGACATATTTTAAGATATGAAAGCACAAGTTGCTTTCAGTTTAAACATGCATTTTAGTCTAGGACTAGCTTAAGCCTTGTCTGTGAAACCGGAGAAGTCGCAATTCTTTTTCTTGCAATTGCATTTGTATGTCAGAATTGTGAGATTTAACTTGCAATTGCAAGAAAAAAGTCAGATCTGTGAGGTGGAAAAATCGCAATTACATTTATTTTATTATTTGGTTGCGGAAACAAGCGTCCATAGAGTTTGGGTCGCGTTAACGTGCATTTGAGAACACGACATGAGCAAAACATCTTTCCAAACTTGTAAATGAGAACAGTTTATCAACCGTCTGTTGTCAGCAAAAGAGAAGCGCTTCCTGTGGTTTTTCCCTTAAAGATAAAAGCTTGGTTGTCAAACATTTCAAAATGAGGAGAAATAAGACAGCCAAAAATATTACTATAAATATACAGATGATCTTGCTTTTTTTCCCCAGTGAAATATTACAATTAGTAATGTTTCTTATTTTGTTGTTTTTAATATTTTTTTTTTTTGTAATTTTGTGTGTGTGTGACCAAATTATGCGGCCCTACTAACAAGCACAGCCAACCTGAAATATTTTAAAATTGCATTTTAATTCACAAAAACGCACATTTAGAAAAATTGCAGTTTTTTCACTATTAATAATGGCGGTTTCTATGTTTTCTGAAGCAGATTATTCTGCTCCAGGATGCTGATTGGTCAATACACAATATAATAACAGCTAGAGTCTGTCAGAACAGAGACACCATCTCCCTTCTCCTGTTACCAAACAAGAAATCCGATTCCTCCGGCAGGAAAGATCTGACCTCCTCTCTGCTGACACGCTCTGACCTTTGAGCCGGTGCCAGAGAGAATGCATTAACAAATTTTCACCAAACATTAAATTTAGCTGAATGACCCTAAATGAGAAGTTCATCTTGGTGCGTCGCTAATTTTAGGCGTATTTTCTTCTGCGCTGGTTCTTTTTTCTGTTTCTCATCGGCGTGTGGTAGCCGAGAAACCACTCCGTTTAATTCAGTCGATGTTTCCGAGCACTCTGAAACCCATTAATGTGTATTTCAAGCCTGTCTGGTTAATGTTGGTATAAACAAGCGCTCGCTTTGTGACAGAATTACCTGTCGCTGTCTTCTTCTGATACACGAGCGTTCGCTAGTAGCTACAGGTGCTTCTGTTTTTCTGAGTTTTGGGTTTTTGGCTCAGTGTTGGCAGACTGGATTTCCTGTGAGGCCTCCTTTTAATCCGACCTGACTCACTTTCCTCAGTGAAACGCAGCCTTGAGAGAGAGAGAGAGTCCCGCTCGAACACGTGAGTCAGCACTACTGACGCTGAAACATGCAGAACAAGTAGTGCGCTGACAGGCAGCCAAACTGTGAAACATATTTTGGGACAGCTTAGACTGCATCTTGATGCTGTAAAGTCAAACACAATCTCTTTATATTAAAGGTGAAGTTTAAATCTTTTCTTATACACCCTGCTTTGATATGCGGAGACGACTGTGAGTTAACCGTTAGTCGGTCAATCTCCCTGAAAAGCTGCAATTCTGTGGCCTTAACATAAAACATTTTTCCCGATCAGCACGACTCATGGATTAAACCAGTGTAACTTTGGGTTGAGACTGTCTGGTTGGCCCACCATTAGCAGACAGGTGTGATTATTTCCTGTTTAATGCGAGGGGCACAGAAATTACAGACTTTACATTAGAGATGCGAGATTTTGTTACATATTGCAAATGACTCTTCGCAAAGCCCCGCCCCCTTTAGTTACTGTTGCTATGACGCTCTCACGCCACACATCATGTTCTCACGCAGTGAAAAATACATCGCGGAGCAAAGAGGACACTGACGACGTATGAAACAGTTTCATATTTAATATATTGTAATTTCTTAAAGAAGTTTAAACAATAAATAGCGTCTAGTGTGTGTTTAATGTGTGGTGACAGATCGCTGTAGCTCCTCGTGAACCGATCATCTCTTCATACTAGTTCATTTATAGCGTCAAATAAACATGAATGAACATCAGAAGGAATGTTGTTTTAAGCGCGGAAAGATTTCAAGTTCAAGTTCACCAACGTTAATCTACTAACTCCCTTGACTGCTTTGTCGGACAAAATGGCGGATAAGAGGTTATGATTGGTCAGATCGCCTGTCAATCAAATTGTTTGCGAAGGGTAAATTGCAATTTTAACTCTTTCCCTGCCATTGATTGAATTTTCTGGCTATCCATGTTTTCACTGTTATACGGTAGGGGGCGCTATTACACAACTTCTGAAAGATTACTGAATCTCCTGATCAAAACACAAGCGAGGAAGATGCCGAAACAAGCAATATCATATGTAAGCAGATGCATATGTAAAATAACACAATCATCAACATTTAAAGAGCATATAAATCAAAACTATAGGGCTGTGAATCTGATCTGGATGTAGTCTTTGACAATAAAAGCTTTTTGCTTAAAATGTTTATGTTGGCTGTAGCTCGCATGCGTTCCGGTCTGTTCTGTTTATGCAGTTTTTCTTCGACTACCTTGTGAATTGACGCCCCGAGCGCACGGTTGCCACCTTGTGGATAAACTAATTGGTGCAAAAAAATTAAGTGCGCATGTGTGACCTGTGTGTACAAAGTATGTGCGCCTGTACTCTTGATAATGAAATTCGCTGACCCTCGCGTACGTGTAAAAAGTGAAGTATGCTTCATGCATCTTCTGAAAGAGAACAGAATCTACTGATCAAAACACAGGTGAGGAAGCAGAAACAAGCGATAGCACATGTAAGCAGGTGCAAATGTAAAAATGTTATCAACATTAAACAACATATAAAACAAAACTGACTAACGTTACCAAATGAAATGTCGACCCAGGACAAGCTATAGTACTGTGCAAGCATTGTGGGTGTTGATGGACTTGATCTACTCCATCTGTTTTGATCATCGTTCTGAATCCCAACCAGACAAAAATGTGATTTTTCTCAGCTTTTTGCTCCAAATGTTGCTTTTTTTAAGAAACTCAATGACAAAAAAAGAATGCATGAATCTAGAATAAAACTTTTTCTTATTGTAAAAATGCTGGTGCTGGCAACTTCTCAAACGCTGGTGGGGAAAGTTAAAAAGCATTTTTTTGTTGTTTTTGCGATTTGATAGTCACACATCCATATGACGATTTTCCTTTTATTTGGATGAATCATGTTGCCTCACTTGACCTTTTTAATCTGTAAAAACTGCAGCCGTTAGTATACATTTCCCATCAAATACACTGACTTGCTGATGTCGCCTTATTAGCTACAGAATGACCTTTTGCCAAATTCCTGCTCGTCCGCCACTGCTTTGGGAGGATGTCGCAGGAATTTGAAGTGTTCTCAGTTTGGTTACCTTTCTTAGCCATGTTTCTCTTCTCCCACAAACTGTTGAAGCGGTTGATACACAAACCTTGAGCGTCACCAGAGCCGTGTGATTCATGAACGTTTGTGACAGGGCCGTTGAAGAAGTGAAGAACCTCCTTAAAGTCTCAATTCCACAAAGCATAACCTTATCAGTGAAGTTTCTGGAGCAGTTGGTTTAGTGCTGTCGAGATGCTTTCAGACTTAATTTCCGAGTCTCCTACTTCCTGTCTATCTGCGCTCTGGAACTGTTGTAAAGCTCATTTCCTCTAAGCCGTGGGATGTTTTCTTGTGAGGACCTTCTTTCCATCCCTCACCTCCTACAGTTAAAGCGACAGTTCACTCAAAAATTTTAAGTGTTTCTGTGATTTAATGCTTAAGTCATTGAGAGGGCAGCAATCGAAGTGGAATAAAAAGTAACAACCGAGAGTGACATCATAGCTTCAGCCTTAAAGGGACAGAAAATTCTGTAAGCATTTACTTACCAAAAATTTGTTCTATGCATCTATGATTTCTTTCTTATTTCTTAAAGGGATAGTTCACCCAAAAATGAAAAACTGTTCTGTGTCTTCAGAACACAACTGAAGATATTTTTGATGAAATCCGATGGTTCAGTGAGTCTCTATTGACAGATAATGAACACTTTCAGATGAACAGAAAGACACTAAAACATATTTAAAACAGTTCATGTGAGTACAGTGGTTCAACATTAATATTATAAAGAGATGAGAATACTTTTTGTGCATCAAAATAACGACTTTTCAACAATATCTAGTGATGGATGATTTCAAAACACTGATTCATGAAGCTTTACGAATCTTTTGATTCGAATCAGTGGTTCGGAGCGCCAAAGTCACGTGATTTCAGTAAACGAGGCTTCGTTACATCATAAGTGATTCGTAATTTCAATAGTTCACGTGACTTTGGCAGTTTGATACGTGATCCGAACCACTGATTCAACACAAAAGATTCGTAAAGCTTCATGAATCAGTGTTTTGAAATCGTCCATCACTAGATATTGTTGAAAAGTCATTATTTTGTGTTTTTTGCCACACAGAAAGTATTCTCGTCGCTTTATAATATTAAAGTTGAGCCACTGTACTCACATGAACTGTTTTAAATATGTTTTAGTGTCTTTCTGTTCATCTGAAAGTGTTCATTATCTGTCAATAGAGACTCACTGAACCATCGGATTTCATCAAAAATATCTTCATTTGTGTTCAGAAGAAGAACGAACGACATGAGGGAGAGAAATTAATGACAGAATTTTCATTTTTGGGTGAACTAACCCTTTAAGAAGATATTTTGAAAAGAAGAACAGACATGATGAATTTTCATTTTTAGGTCATCTGTCTCTTTAAGGCTGAAGCTATGATGTCACTCTTAGTTGCTACTTTTTACTCCGTCTCGATTGCTGCCCTCTCAATGACTTGAGCATTAATCACAGCAAGAAGTTTTGATCACTTGTGTAATTTGTTTGTCTTGTTCAATTTCTTTCCCTTTTCTAGCTCAAAGGTCGTCCTCTGCGTCTCGTCCTAATCACAGAGTTTAGATTGATTTATTACACCCGTGTGGGCTGAAGAAACATTTCCTGTGTCACATTCACATCCTGTACAGATAAAGCTCTGCACGTATTTCTTTGATGGAGATGTTTGTGTATGAAGGTGTGAATTCATCTTGAAGTTGAAATTCTAGTTGATTGGTGAAGTGAATTTTAGCTTATTAAAAATGCGCTGTAATTTATAATAATTTAAATAGGAAGAATTTTAACTTGCAGACAGCTTTTCTTTTTCTGTGAAGTTCTCTAAATTAATTCTCTTTAAAATAAAACTAATAACTGGCTTGAAATTTTGTTAGTATACTATCTTTTAGTTTATCAATAATTTGAATTACTTTTTATTTTTATATTTTCTGTTTCTTTTTATTTTTTTTAGTTGGTGTTTTATTATATCTGTTTAGATTTATTAATATTTTTGAATGTTAGTTTTAGACATTTTTATACTTCAGCTTTTTGGCCTGTTCTAACAATTGAAACATGAAAATGGTGTATATATTTAAAACAACAAACACAATTTCAAGACTGTTATTTTAATATCCTTATTGTATTAACTTATAAATTATATGTTGAAATAGTATTTATTTTTAAAATTTTCTGTTTTCACATTGATTTCATATTTTTAGTCATTTTGGTTGATGGTTTTTATTATTTTTTATTTTTTTTGTCTTTTTAGTTTAATATATGTATATGTTTAAATTTTTTTCTATAAATAAATAAATGAATTTTATATATATATACCTTTTTTTAAATCATACATATATTTTATATACATATATATTAAAATAAATAAATATAAATATAATATATTAAAATACTAAAAACAAATGTTAAAATAAAAAAACACACACATATAATATTTTAAAATTGTTTTTAAATATTTTAATATATTTTATATTTATATACATTTTAATATATGTATATAACCATTATATATATTTAAAAAAAAAAAAAAAAAAAAAAAAAAATATATATATATATATATATATATATTATTTTATTATTTATTTTTTATATTTATTTATTTTGCTGTTAGCATTAATTTCTCACTCATCATAAGTTATTTTTAGTGTTTTGTCTCTGGTGTGTCATCTTAAAATGCAGTGCTCAGCAGGAAGTGACAGAACAGTCATCGCCGTCCGTCTGATTGCGCACACAAACCAGCAATTAAAAAAAATAATAGTTGGTTCGTGCACACAAGCAGACAGATGTCTTTGACTGCCGTCTCGCTTCTCGCTGACTGTTGTGTTCAGGATGACACGTCAAGATAAAAATAGTTTCTCTGTTGTACTTGTAGTTTGAAACATCCCTAGTTACCATGAGTGTAACCTGCACACTAAACTGGATCATCACCTGATGTGCGGGTCGGGCGGAGGCGTTTGTCCTTGAGAAGTGATGCGGATGCACCACAATCTTGACATTTTCTCACGTCTCTTCACTTTCAACGGTGTTCTCACTCTCGGTCTTCAAATAAAGCGCGCATCATTAGTTCGGACAGCCGTTCTCAGTGCGTGACACTCATGTCTGGCATTCTTCACATCGCTCTTGGGATTCCTGCGTGAACTCTCTCTGGGTCAGGCACTCCTTTCCAGCATTCTTCCATCTGTCGTTTTGTGTTGGTTTCTATTTCACAGATGCGGACGGACACACAAACACAGACGGGTTTATTATTGATATTAAACCAGATATGATGTTGTTCAAGTTGCCAACTAAGTTGATTAGATCGTGACGCTTCACTTACAAAAAACTCGCAATTTCATAATCACACTAAGCTATTTTAGTTGTATTTTGAATCATTTGCAGCCCTACTTGTGGTACTGCTGAGAATGCGACGGCATGCGTATCTGAAATCATGTGCGTTCACGTACGGGTCAGGCCCACCGGGGACGGGACAGTTTCGCTCATTGCTTCCAGGGTTATTGTGGTTGTAGCAAAGCCTGTTTAGGTAGTTCAAAATTAGAGGACACAAGGAATTCGAGGCAGCAGAAAGGTCAAAGTTTAATATTGTGCCAAATGACTACTGTCAATAAAAGACGAGATTTAAGAGCTTCCCGCGGCTTTCTGTCAAAATAAAAGTTTGATGCTTTAATTAACTAAATCTTAGTATTGAATTTTTATCATTGTAATGCAAAATAAAATTATAATTTTTATTAAGTACTCGTTTTTTATTTTACTGTGAAATATTACAATAGTATTATTTTTTTTTGGTTGTAGTAGTAGTAATTATAATTATTATTAATGTCAATAATATTGTTAATATTCATTTATATTATTAAGTATTATTGTTATAAATTTTAATTATTTATTATAAAAATAAAAATTAAAAATATTTATAAAAATTTGTTATTATAATATTATTATTGTTTTATAGACATATTGATAATCACAATGTTCCGGCCACATTTTGCAGTAATAAAAATAATTTAGTTGTGGTTGTTGGTATTGATGTTAATATTTTATAGCCATATTGTTAAATACAATTTTTTACAGTGAAATATTGCACTATTAATTATTCATGTTTTATGTAATATTTATTATTATTAAATATTTTTTTATATCCATATTGATAATTATTAAAATCTGGTCCAACTTTGCAGCCCTACAGTAATAATTTATTTACAAGTTTAGTTATAAGTTACTTACTTTTTTTTATTTTACAATGAACTAATACAATAGCAATATTTCTTATTGTTTTTTTGTCATTTTTTATATTTTTGTGCATTTGTTTTTATTATTATTATTATTATTATTATAGCCATATTGATAATCACAAAATTCGCATCAAATTGTGCACTCCTATCAACAACCACAGCAAACTTGGGATTTTTTTATGGGAACAATCACAATTGGAGTCTTCTGCTTTAAATCCGTGATGGATGAGTTTCCCTGCAGGCTGACCAATCCCTGAGTCTCCGTGAATGAATCCCAGCATTTCCCAAAGCGTTCCAGATTTGGTGGTTGGTGTTATAGTTTGAAATGGATCTGTCCCGGGCCGCCGCGAGGGTTAATGTTCCCGCAGTCTGGCGGAGAAACCCGAGCTGTTCAGACACTGCTAGGACTTTCACAAAGAGAGGAAGTGCTATAAATAAATCAACAAATAAACATGGCATCTACAAGGGCAGCTCCCTCAGAGCGCCCCCCTCCGCGCTCTTTTCCTGTCCGGTGTGTCTCTTCTGCTGCTCCAGAGTCCAGAGCTCAGATAGAAGCGAAATTCAAACTCGTAGCGCCACTGTGGTTGATGAGATTCTCTCATCTGTTCGTGATTTACTGGTATTTTTTTACATTAATATTTGTGTTTGCTCGCATATAGTTTCTTCCCTTTACAGTTTTTTTCAGAAATTGAAATAACTTCTCAATGAATGAGAATTATAATATTATAGTTTTTGTTAACATTTTTAATTCATTTTTTTTCTGTTTTCACTTTAATTTAAAAAAAAAAAATTATTTTGTCTTTTTTTTTTTTTTTTTTTAAATGTTTATATGGTAATTTTTATTTGTTTATTACTTTAATTAGGTGTTGTAGTACTTTTATGTAAACAAAAAAAAAAAAAGGAAATTGTTCCTTGGTAACTGGCTGGGGAAAAGTTTAGTTTTATTTTATTTCATTTATTAGTTTTGTTTTTTGCTGACAATAATATAACCCTTTATTCATTATAAAAAGTCCAGATCTAGAAATTACACTTTAAATCCCCTCAGATATCCATGTTTTGGTTATTGAACAAGTGAGGTTTTTTGAGGACATGCAGAAATATGATTAAGCTAACATCTTAATTTTTATTTAATTTAGCTCTTCTTCTCATTTTAAATCATTTTAATCCATCTTGATTCCCTCTTGGAAGTTTACTGTGATTTAATATCATCTCTGTTGTGTTCACTCATTCCCGCTCATACAGTTGGTTTTAGATAACCGGATGACATGATTTTCAGCGTGTTTGGCTAATTTTACAAATAAAACACTGTGGAAAAGATTCCAAGCCTGTTTGACCGCCGCCTGTTGCCAAATTTTGTTCTGTTCGCTATACATTGTAGCTTGTATATCCCGGTCATCCTGTGCTCCGTCCCGCTCCTGCAGCCGTTCAGTCGGAGATGGATGCTGATGTTGATCTTGCAGACGGAAACGCATTAGAGCTCACAAAAATGAGGAAACCGGTTATTACCGTTTGGAATATTCATGCAGAAGTTTCCCTCAGGATATGTGCACAAACCCTTAATGATTTATTTTAATATTTTACACATCTTAAAAATAAATAATCCATTCTAATAATATTTGTCTTTTTATTTTTTTATTATTTTACACTGTTGCTTAATATTTATTTTATTTCTATATTGTATTTATTTAATAGTTTAATCTTATTTTAATTTTTTTTTATAATTTTAATTTTTTTTATTTAATTTAAGTTTTTTTTTTTTGCGCTTTTTACGTAGTGTGAAAACTCCTGGACTAGAAACCACCTAAAAAAATTTTGTCTGAACAACTAACATCAACATTTTCTGCAGAATATGCATGCTTGTTTATGTAGAGTTAATAGTAAGCATATTAATATCCTACAAATCCATCTGCGAGCTATTTCAAACAGGCCAGAGAGAGCGAGTGAGGAGGGTTGTGTCGGTCAGGTGATTGTGAAATCACATTGTGTGCGTTTGAGGTTGTTCCTGAGCGGCACCACACCCTCACCTGTCACTCACGCCAGCTCCATCCACTCATGCGCTGCAGGAGCGCGTGTTTGTGTAGGCCGGGGAAGGATGTGGTTCGATCTTGCGTGCGTTCTTGTGCAGGGAGTGGCAGTTCATTACAATCGAGAGAGTTTTATCTCTTTCTGGTTTCACTGCAAATCACATTACTAACGGTCGACCGATTCATTTCAGCAAGTTTTATTCATTATTGGTGTCAGCTGATGTGTTTTTCTGTTTGGACAATAACTGTCGAAAGCAGCAAAGTTTATTTCGAGAGCCTGCATAAAAATGCATGTATGCTCCGTCTGTGCAAATATTTTCAGACTGCTGCGTTGTATCCAGTTGGCTGTGTCATATTCATAGTGTCGTGTACTGAATGTCAAATTAGCACTACCCAGTCTTTATTTGAGAAAATGTGAATCCCAGTGCACACAGAATTAGCACAAAAAATAAATAGACATTTGTATTGCAGCAATTATGCATGTATTATTTAATGTCTTTAAATTAAATCGTGTGATATATGAAAATATCGGCATTGGCCATAAAAAAAATCCATAATTTCATCCAATGATGAAATTATATGGATTACTAGAAAAATAGTCTGCAGGTGCATTTAAAGTGTTTTTAACTAATCATCTTGTAATGAATGTCATTTCAGTTCTACTTGATGAATTATCATATGCAGTAAAAGACAACAGTATTCAAGCGCTATAAAAGGTTTTGCCATAAACTCAACTCTGCTTCTCTCCTGTCTGAGTTCATGAGGCTCTTCAGACCTTTTACTGTTCATGATTTATGAGCTTCTACTCATCTACTGTTGACCTTCTAACTGAACTCCTTTCCACGAATTGATCACAAAAAATCAGCATAACCGTTTTCTATTAGTCTTATTAATTGTGCAACCATAATCAAAGTACTATCTCAATATTCAAAATGCAAATAGAGGCCAGATTTTCGTGTTACAGAGCTGAGATATGGTTACAACTAGGGCTGCACGAATTTATCGTGATTAAATCACACGCGATTTGGCAAAGGCTGCGATTATTGAATGCGCAGCTTGTCAGAGCTGTACGGCTCTGTGATCAGTAGTAAATGCTTCTCCATCTGAGAGCCAGAGGGCGCTCTTGTGCAGAAACTCAAAAGACGCCCTGCGGCAGAAGAAGATAACGCTTCATATCGCTGAATAAACAGAAGATTGAAACATTAAACATGACTAATAAACACACGACTGCCTTATTCTGTGTAAGAAGCCTCATCATCTCACAGAAGCTCAACTGTTGTTATGAAGTGAGTTTGGAGTAAAAACATGTTATTAAATGTTGTGTTTTGTTGGATAAGATGTTAAATCCTTCTCATGTCTGGAAAGATGTTTGACGCGCGTTGCTTTTTCAAATGTACATTATAAACGACTCAAACTCGCAGTGCTTTCAGATGGATCAGCATTTGGAGCCGTACTTCACTGACAAGCTGCGCATAAAAAATAAGCACAGCCTTTGCGATTTCATAATCGCACCAAGAATCACATTTAAGCGGTAATCATGTTCATAAATCGTGCAGCCCTACTACACAGCCCAGCCTAAGACTGCTTCCATATAGGGAGATATTTGCATGCATCAGGGAGATGCTTTCAAAATCTGGGGTATTGAAAGTGTGTTCGCGTTTTCGCTTTCGTTTTTCATGGCCACACTTACACTGTGAATAGGGAGCGGTGCATTCTACAAGATAAGACATTTGTCAGACTCTTTTAGGCTCTCTTGTGCAACGAGTCCTCCGCCATCGTCTTGTCAGTCATCTCGTCACATGATCACTGATTCCTGCTTCACTGCGTACAACTCTGCAGCTCATGTTAGATGATCTGGATGGGATTAAAGCGACCGTTATCCAACTGAATTAAATGGTTGTTTCTATAAACAGTGGAGGCTTAATGTAAACACAGCGGTGGTATATTCTATCATAACTGACCCTTCTCAAAGACCCGCCCCCTTTAGTTACTGTTGCTATGTCCGACAAGCCATGCGCTCTCACGCCACACATCATGTTTTCACGCAGTGAAAAATACATTGAGGACACTGACAATGCATCGACAGACATATGAAACAGTTTCAAATTTAAAATATTAAAATTTTTTAAAGAAGTTTAAACAATAAATAGCGTATAGTGTGTCGTGAACCGATCATCTCTTCATACTAGTTCATTTATAGCATCAAATAAACATGAATGAACATCAGAAGGAATGTTGTTTCAAGCACGGAAAGATTTCAAGTTCAAGTTCACCAACGTTAATCTACTAACTCCCCTGACTGCTTTGTCGGACAAGATGGCGGATTCAGGGTTATGATTGGTCAGATCGCCTGTCAATCAAACTGTTTGTGAAAGGTCAATTTCAACCTCACACTCACATTGTAATCCCTTGCGATCCCGTCACACCCCTACTAGTTACTACACTTGAAATGCAAGTGCAACGTGGCCATGAAGTATTTGCATCAACGTAGTGTACTTCATGACTGACCAAAAGTGGCACATAAACGCATGCATGTGTGGCATAGCGGGTCTTCCTCTGTAATTCCTGTGACTTGGATGCAATGATGTCATCCACACCCAACTAATCATAGGCATTCCGCTGGGCTTTCCCTACACACACACACGCACACACACACACACACACACACACACACACACACACACACACACACAACACAACACAACACCCTGTTTGAGCAGAGGTATTTCAGGCCTCATCAAATGGCATTTGTTGACAGTGTGGATGTGTCCGTGCTCAGGTCCTGACTGGTTTGTGTGTGAAGGCTGAATTGTTTTTGTGGCAGGCCTGTCCCTGGTAGGTGCCTGTCGTACGAGGGCAGGGGGTGGTGAAGGGCCTCATTATCCACTAAACTCAATGGAGTCTTTGTGTTACGGGCTGCGGGCCTAGAAACCCCTTTCCCAGTGTGATCTGATGCCTGTCTGTACTCGCTGGTTCATGTTGAGGTGCTGTGGATCAAATCGACCTGTCAGTTATTAAGTCTAAGGCTTCGTCTACATTAATCCGGACACATTTAAAAACGGCGTTTTCATTTCAAAACGCTCTCTGCCCACACTAGCATTTTCCAAAAGTTTCTCAACCACGTAAAACGCTAAATCCATAGATGATACAGAAGTAATAAAGTTCTCATGCTTTTCTTCTGACGGGATCATTTTATTTAGACCGATATCTCATTCACTGATGCATCCATTTCGCACTTACACACCATTATAGGTTTGGTCTAAAACACAAGCGTAGGACGGCAGTTGTGAGTAAACTTTGTCATATTTGCAGGACTGTGGTGTGAAGAGTGTACAAAGTAACATATCTTTAGCAAAAGTGTGAAAGTTAATAAAGGTTTAAACATAGATGTCTATCAGTTCAATATGCGTCACTTGAATAAACATTATTTCACAAGCTCAGTTTTCACAAAACACCGTCTCAGTGGACAGAAGGCCAAAACAAAGAGATTCTTCCCATTTTATATGTAATATATTTTTAAAAGGCATATTTTTAGAGTAGTGTTTATTTAGTAATGTATACTATTATAATTTTTTATTAATATTTTGAATTTGTTTCTATTTTAATTTGAGTTTAATTTTTTTTATTTTTAATCAATTTTTGATTAATTTTGTTATTTGCTTTTGTCATTTTTATTAGTTTTTTTTTTGTTTTAGTCATTTTAGGGCTTAAACTTGTTTTATTTCAGTTTTATTTTTAATTTTATTTTAAGAGTTAGTAGTTTTCTTTTGGCTTTTCTTTTGTAATTTGATTTAATTTTTTTAAATGTTTTGTTTTATTAATTTTATTACTTCAACTTTTGGTTTATTTAGTTTCCAAGGCAGTATTTCTCATTTTTATTTAGGTTTTTCATATAATATTTATTTATATTTTATTTCATACTTTCATACATTATTTCGGCTTTTTATATCAATTAATGGAAAATCTGTGTAACACTGTTACCAATAACCCTGACTTCGAGGTGCAAATACTGAGATTTATTTACTTTATTTAGTAGAATTTGTCATCTGCTCACTTCAATAAAAGTTCTCACCTTTTGTCTGCAAAAGTATGCGATATATTTCCGAGTTTTCATACAAGCGTTGGTCTTACTATTTATGTTAGAAATGCATCAGATGCTGGTTTTCAAACCGGCTTCCTGAACAAACATCTTGAGCATTCCTGCATGCATGCGTATCCTGTTTCCCGGGCTGTGTGACCTTCGCTTCCACTTTTTCTGACATCATTTCCTGTTTGTTCTAGACTTTCACGGCCTGGTGCAACTCTCACCTGCGGAAGGCGGGAACTCAGATCGAGAACATCGAGGAGGATTTCCGAGATGGACTCAAACTCATGCTGCTCCTGGAGGTCATCTCGGGTCAGTGAGCTTCAGACGTTTGCTTTTGTCTCGTGATTTTTGGCTGATCGGACCGGTCAGTGCGTAACATTCGTTTAGACTCATTTGCAACTTTCCAAAGTCGTCGCATAAATGTTGAGCTAATGTTTAGCCGAGGAGAATGTAGTGGAGTTTGTGTTTATGCTGATGGGATGGAAAGAGTGTGGGAACTCCTCTTCCGTGTGTTTGTGCAGGGGAGAGATTACCAAAACCTGAAAGAGGCAAGATGAGAGTGCACAAGATCAACAATGTCAACAAAGCGCTGGACTTCATCGCCAGCAAAGGAGTCAAACTGGTGTCCATCGGCGCAGAAGGTACAAACACTTGTGGATCAGACACTGTATTCCCTCCTTTCATGTGTTTTTTTTCTTTTCAAAAACACTTTGAAGAAACTCAGTATTTTCCTGCCAAGTGAAAATCCCACAGCAGACCTAAAGGTTTGCGTGTTTGTGTGCGTGTGTGTTTGGGAAATTCTGACCTTTCTGATCCTCCTCTGGTGTGGATGCAGTGTCTGTGTGTTTATGGACACTGTTTGCAATGCATTCATATCGAACAATTTATTCAAAGAGTTGCGGTCTGTAATGGACTGTCATCACCAAATCTACATTTATTGAATGAAAAATACAGTGAAATATTGTTACAATTTAAAATGGCTGATTTCTATGTGAATACATGGTAAAATGTCATTTATTTCCGTGATTTTTCAGCATCATTACTCCAGTCTTCAGTGTCACATGATCCTTCAGAAATCATTCTGATATGATGATTTGTTGCTTAAGAAACATTTATGATTACGGTTTCTTTAGATTTTTGTGGGAACATGACACATTTTTTTCACAATCTTTTAGTAGAAAGTTTTTAAGCATTTATATGTAACATTACAAATAAAAAAAAATAAATTTAAAATAAATTAGGTCACACTTTAGTTTTAGGGTCTAAATTCTCACTATTAACTGACTTTTGTCTCAATAAACTCCTAATTCCTTCTTATTAATTGTTAGTGAGGTAGTTGTTGTAGTGTTTAGGTATTGGGTAAGATTATGGGATGTAGAATATGGTCATGCAGAATAAGGTTCAGTGATGAAATCCGATGGTTCAGTGAGTCTCTATTGACAGATAATGAACACTTTCAGATGAACAGAAAGACACTAAAACATATTTAAAACAGTTCATGTGAGTACAGTGGTTCAACATTAATATAATAAAGAGACGAGAATACTTTTTGTGTGCCAAAAAAACAAAATAATGACTTTTCAACAATATCTAGTGATGGACGATTTCAAAACACTGATTCATGAAGCTTTACGAATCTTTTGTGTTGAATCAGTGGTTCAGTTTGTGTATCAAACTGCCAAAGTCACGTAAACTATTGAAATTATGAATCACTTATGATGTAATGAAGCTTCGTTTACTGAAATCATGTGACTTTGGCACTTAGAATCACTGAATCGACACAAAAGATTCGTGAAGCTTCATGAATTAGTGTTTTGAAATCGTCCATCACTAGATATTGTTGAAAAGTCTTTATTTTGATGCAGAAAAAGTATTCTCGTCACTTTATAATATTAAAGTTGAACCACTGTACTAATAAACCGTTATATTCATGCTAATAGGCAACTAGTTCATAGTGAGAATTGGATTCTAAGCTGAAGTGTCGCCCTACATTATTTAGCAACTTTATAAAGTCACTTTTGATCAATTTAATGCATAAAAGTATTAATTTCTTTTTTAAAAAAAGTCTTAATTTTATTTATGATAAAATAAAAATGCATGTTTCTCCACTTTGAACATCTAGCAATTTTGCATGTATTTTACTTGTATTTGTAGAAATTGTGGATGGAAATGCCAAGATGACTCTGGGAATGATTTGGACCATCATTCTCCGCTTCGCCATCCAGGATATCTCCGTGGAGGGTATAATTTAACCTTCAGATTGCTTTAGAAGATTTAGGAACAGCTCTGCACATCACAATCAGACATAATGAATGTTCAGTAATGGCCTGTTTCTCTCTTCAGAAACCTCTGCTAAAGAAGGACTGTTGCTCTGGTGTCAGAGAAAGACGGCTCCTTACAAGAACGTCAACGTTCAGAACTTCCATATCAGGTTCGAAATCCTTTTAGTGTTGATCTAGAACCCTTTTTCGACTGATCCAGGAATTTTGCGCGTTTTAATCGATTCACTCAAAGTTGTTTTGCATGTATTTGAATAAACAAATGATCCATAAAGGCTGAAGATGAGAGAGAACGATCACAGTTGAATCTGAAATATCTCAATCTCACAGTCCCTTTGCAAACGTAAGTCCTTTAGTGTAGTTTGGGTAGTTAAACACTGACATGAATGCAGTTTGTTAGCTGTGATTTGAGTGCTGCCCTCTCCTGGGCAAAGGAAGGAAGTGTGAAGTACTTGTTTCCTTTGACACTCTTCTCTTTTTCGACAGCTGGAAGGATGGTCTTGCCTTCAATGCTCTGATCCACAGACACAGGCCTGAGCTCATCGATTATGACAAGCTGAGAAAGGCGAGTATCTCATGAGAACAAAGGTTTATGAACTTCGGGTGATCTGAAGTTTTGGGCTGCAGGATAATAGTTAAACTGATTATTTTGCTCAAACTCTAATGGTGTTCATTAATCTTGATTTGTTCTTTTTTTGAGAAATTTCTTTTTAAATTTCATCAGAATTATTGCACTTTCATGTCAAGCACTATCGAGAGAACGTCAGCTTTTATGAAGTTTATTTTACTTTGTATATTTTCTTATTATATTTACCGCATGCATTAATGTACTCAAGTCTCACATTGTGAAAACTGCTAAAACATTTAAGAAGCTTCTCTCAAAAATTAAAAACGGCACAATTCCTTATTAATTCCAGCGATTCCTAATTATGTAAATGTTTTTCTATTAAAGCAACAAAAAAGGCTTTGCTTTATGACAGTTTAATTTAACGATAATAAACCAGACTTGCACAACATCTACAAAGCTCAAATAAAAAAAATATGTAAATATCAGTTGACAATCGTAAACTAAATGAAAATTGGCCTTGTTAAATCACTTAAATTATTAATTGGAAATAAATAAAAACTAATAACTGATTAATAATATACCCAAATAGCAATATTTAAAAAATGTGAAAATTAAAACTACACTGAAAAAATGTATTACTTGGTATTTTTGTCTCGTTTCCAATCAAAATATCTAAATTTCTTAAATCAAGATGCATTTTTCTTTACAGGAAAAATGACAAAATATTTGGTCTTTTTTCCTTAAGAGATAAATCTAAATGAAGTGCATTTTTCTTAATTTAAAAAAAAAAAAAAAAAAAAAATTAATATTATCTGCCAACGGGGTAAGAAAAAAATTATTTAATAATAATTTTTATTATTTAAAAATAATTTTACTAGTTTTAAGCAAAATGCACTTAATTTAGATGTTGTTTTTTCCCCAGGAAACAAGTCATTGTCATTTTTCTTGTAAAGAAAATGCCTCTTGATTTAAGAAATATTAGATGTTTGTACTTGGGGAAAAAAGAGAAAAATAAATTCAGCAAGAGTTATTTTTATTTTTGCATTGAATAAAAATAAAACCTCATTTAATAATGTTAAAAGAGCTAAAATAAAATGTAAACTAACACTGGTGTAAGTGCATTTATTCAGCAACCACAACTGCAAACAATAGTCGAATTACCTAGATTATAATAAACAAACATGCCAGGGTTGATGTGTGTAGAACTTGGTGAAAGATGGATGTTTCCGCTGTGTTGATGCCCTACAGAAGAGCTCATGTGTTTTATTATGTGTTAACAGGACGACCCAGTGACCAATCTGAACAATGCTTTCGAAGTGGCAGAGCGATACCTCGACATCCCCAAGATGTTGGACGCAGAAGGTATGAACACTTCTGTCCTTTTCTGTGTGTGCGAGCATGTTTTTGCAGTGCGTATGTCTGTGCATGTGTGTGAAGTCGGTTGCGTGATGTGTGGGAGAGAGAGTGAATGAGTTGCGCCATTAAAGTATGTGTTTCGTGCATGTCAGCACATGCCTTGTTATTTCCAGGAGACTCCGACACACAGACCTAATGTCTTTGACAAACAGTGTCACCATAGTAACATCCCTGAGCATTATGTTGTTTCTCCCTCAAGCATGATCTCTCCAGGATCTCTGATCAACCTGCTGCACCGGAGCGTGTTTTATTGTTATTAATATGTGTTTGTGTATTGTTCTGTAACCTCGAGTATATGGTTGAATCTCAATTTGCACGTCTAAATAGATTTAGATGGATGGTGTGTTATTTCTGAAATGTGTATTTGTACTTGCTTTTTGAGATATTGCCTACAAACGAGGCTTGACGTTAACTTTTTTTTGCTCACAGTCACTGTGACACGAAACGATGCACAATATTGGGTTCGCAAGGAGACGAGATGATATTTTAACTCTATTTTTAGAGGATCAGTTCACTGCAGAATTAAAATTTCCTGATTTATCCACCCCCATGTCATCCAAGATTCATGTCTTTCTTTCTTCAGTCGAAAAGAAATGAAGGTTTTTGAGGAAAACATTCAAGGATTTTCCTCCATATAATGGACTTCAATGGGGTTCAACAGGTTGTTTCAGCTTCGAAGGGCTCTACACAATCCCAGACAAAGAATAAGGGTCTTAAAAAATATAAAGTATATAGTTTTTTTTTTTTTTGTAAATGTCTGATGGTTTCTCTAGATAAGACTCTTATTCCTCGTCTGGATCATGTAGAGTCTTTGAAGCTGCACTAAAACTGATATTTGGACCTTCAACCTGTTGAACCCCATTGAAGTCCACTATATGGAGAAAAATCCTGGTATGTTTTCCTCTAAAACCTCATTTCTTTTCCACTGAAGAAAGCGTCTTGGATGACATTGGGGTGAGTAAATTATCAGGACATTTTAATTCTAATGTGAACTAATCCTTTAAGAAATCTTCTATTTCTACTGCAAATCGTTTTTGAAACATAAACATTTAAATGCTGGCTGTAATGACTTGACTATCAAGTTTATGGATGTTGAATGTTTATTTCATGCTATAACTAGTAGTAAAGAGGAAGAGATGTTCATTGGAGCCGTGCTACAGTGACCTTTAGTTCATGCATCAACAGAAAACAACATAGACTAAAAGATTGATTCTTGGGATTTAAGAATTGTTCTCATTGTTTTGAGAAGGGCCCAGTCCAGTCCCTCACTAGTGAATTGAGATTCGATCATTGTTTTTTCCATGACGTTGAATGTGTGTGAATGAGTGTGTAAAGATGTTGTCTGTTCTGAGTGTGTGTTTGAGTCCCGTCTGCATCCTTGTTTGCATGTGTGTGTATAACTCTCGTTTCCCTTCAGACATTGTGAACACAGCACGTCCAGATGAGAAAGCTATAATGACCTATGTGTCCAGTTTCTACCATGCCTTTTCTGGAGCCCAGAAGGTACACCACGACCCCTAACCCTTCTCCAGCTCCTCTTTAGCATGGCTTTTTCCACCAGTACCCTGGTTGAAGGCACGCACATGCAGGTTTTGTGCGTGTGTGTCTTAACCCTTCTTCCTCTGGCCTACGACTCCTTCCTCAACGGCGGATTGGCTTTTTCTCTCACTTTACGGGTTGCCACGGTTTTAACGCAGGATTTCAACCCCCATTTCCCTTTCAATAGGGGAGCCCATAAAATGCATAACCATCCCCTCCTCTCTCAGTGGGGACACACAGGCTTTGGGTTGCTTTGCTTCACTACTGTCTCTTTCTCTCTCCTTTTTCCGCTGGCATTGCTATAGATATCGTGGGCACTCTGCGGCCGGATGAGAAGGCTATTATGACCTACGTCTCCTGTTTCTATCACGCCTTCTCGGGTGCTCAGAAGGTGAGAAACCTTTGACCCCCTGACTGCTGGCCCTCAAACTCTTAAGGTGCATTCATGCCTGGTTTGTTTGAGAGAGTTTAAATGTTCCCCGATGCCCCGCTCCTACTGTATATTGTACAGAAGACTTGGACGTTTAAGTAAACTAGAAAAAAAAAAAGTTTGTCGAGACAAACTCTGAAGTTGGCTTGAGATAGCGGACCAGAAAGTTTAAAGTAGTTTTAATGCTTAAAGTTTGAATGTTTTGAAGGCAATACAGTCTGATTGAGAGAGATGGATGGATGGATGGATGGATGGATATATATGGATGGGTGGTTAGATAGAGATGGATGGGTGGATGGATATATATATGGATGGGTGGTTAGATAGGGATGGATGGATGAATATAGATGGATGGATGGATAGATAGAGATGGATGGGTGGATGGATGAATATATATGGATGGGTGGTTAGATAGGGATGGATGGATGAATATATATGGATGGGTGGATGGATGAATGGATGAATATATATGGATGGGTTGATAGATAGATAGAGATGGATGGATGGATGAATATATATGGATGGGTGGATAGATAGAGATGGATGGATGGATGAATGTTTATGGGTGGCTGGATGGATGGATGAATATATATGGATGATGGATGGATGAATATATATGGATGGGTGGTTAGATAGGGATGGATGGATGAATGTATATGGATGGGTGGATAGATAGAGATGGATGGATGGATGAATATATATGGATGGATGGATGGATGAATATATATGGATGGATGGATGAATATATATGGGTGGGTGGATGGATGGATGAATATATATGGGTGGATGGATGGATGAATATATATATGGGTGGGTGGATGGATGGATGAATATATATGGGTGGGGCGATGGATGGATGGATGAATATATATGGATGGATGGATGAATATATATGGTTGGGTGGATGGATGGATGAATATATATGGATGGATGGATGGATGAATATATATATGGGTGGGTGGATGGATGAATATATATGGGTGGGGCGATGGATGGATGGATGAATATATATGGGTGGGTGGATGGATGGATGAATGAATATATATGGGTGGATGGATGGATGAATATATATGGGTGGGTGGATGGATGAATATATATGGGTGGGTGGATGGATGGATGGATGAATATATATGGGTGGATGGATGGATGGATGAATATATATGGACTTTGAAAATTATATACTTTGAAATTCTTGTAGTTCTCAGCGCCGATAGCCTCCTGGGCAGCACAGACCCTTTCTGATATTCATTCATTCATTCTCTCTCTCTCTCTCTCTCTCTCTCTCTCTCTCTCTCAAACTTCACTTCCTGTCTGCTTACTGTCCTATCATAATAAAGGCAAAAAATGCCAAAAACTAAATATAGACAAAAAAAAATCTTGGAGTTGCTCTCTTTACAAGAATGTACACAAACATAACCAAGTTGGATGAAGACCATTTTTATTCTTTCTGGTCTTCCCACTCCATTGGTTTAGCATATGGCATTGAATTGTTCTGGATTAGATATTTCAAACAAACGCCATATGGACGGCATGTTTTTATAATCCATTTTTTATTCCAGTGCATGCATACTTCGTGTCAAAAATCGAGTCTTAAATGAAGAAGAAATCCAGTCTGCAATTACAGAAATGTCAGATTTATAGCCAATTGATCCTTTCATTTGTAATCTAGGGTTTACGCAAGAAAAACCTGCGCCAAAAACCAATCCAATTAAACCAGGTGTGAAAGTGACTTGAGTTGAGGCCAAGTTTGACTCATTACAGCTTTGGGCTTCACTATACCCAAACCATCACCATCACCTCTTTCTATATATGCATTTATTTCTAATGGTTCTGCTATCATTAATACTCTCAATGGGTTTACTGGTCTATCACAACCTTCTTTAAATGCTGCAAATGTGAATTTCATTGTTTGATGTTTCATATTTGCACTCATTCATAAAATTGTAACACAGTTGAGGACAATGTTGAGTGTAAATATGAAAATAACAATGCAATTGACTAATGAATTTCATAAAGCCTACATTTAAAACTCTGAGGTGTATTATGTTTGTTAGTAATGTTAAGCCCACCTTTACATCACACGGTACTTTCCTGTAATGTTTTGGTGCTGCATATGCTACAGTAGACATGTGAAACTACTTATTTATTTTTCCATGTGAAGTAAAGCCAAAAACTTCTCATCATAATTGTTTAAAAGTGCTTTAGTCTTTTACACAAGCGTTTTGAACACTTTCTGTGTTTCAGCGTTAGTTAAAGCTGTAGAGAACCATGAAGAGATCCTCCAGTGGTGGTATAAAAATTGAGAATGCAAATTTTGATTTTTTCCAAATAGCATGTAAATTTTGGAGCTAGACTACACGTTTTCGAAACTAACCAATTTTGGTGTTTGCATGGAACGTCAATTAGTACAATAGTTAGCTTCCAAGTGACGTATGTAATGTTGAAGTTTAACTTCATGTTTATTTAATTTGGCTAGTTTTCATGCATGTTACTGTGTGTAAAGCACATTATTAACTTCCAACACTTGTGTCATTGTGTGCTGAATACATCATTTGCGTGTGTTTGAATTTTAAGGCACTTTTTTCTAAACCCACCAAACCAAAAACCATTAAATATCTGATCATTTGTTTTCCCTGTTTAAACTAAAGCAGCATCTTGACATTTTACAGTTCTAAAAACAGATTTTTTTCATACTTCTCTACTGAAGTGTACTGTGTATACTGTATCATACTAGTTTAAACATATGGTATACACTTCTGTGTATATTTGTGTAGTAAACCACTGCTGTTTTTCCTTTTTTTTTTTTTGAATATATGGTAAATTTTGTAATTATATAGAGCATTTCTGATTTAATTTGGTTGCTGTTCTGTGATAGGCTGAGACAGCAGCCAATCGTATCTGTAAGGTGTTGGCAGTCAATCAGGAGAACGAGCACCTGATGGAGGACTATGAAAAACTGGCCAGTGATGTGAGTCTAAATCAATTTAAGTTTGTCGTTTGAATGTGCAATGGAACCTGAAGCATCTCAATGGCTAACTTGGCATCTACAAACCTATTTCTACACAAACTATCCAGAGTATTTAATTTTAATGTCTCTGTTAAAAGAATGTTTCCTGTTGAACCTCTATTCATGTACTCTTTCTTTCTTGCTGCATGCTTTTTAGCTCTTGGAGTGGATTCGTAGAACAATCCCATGGTTGGAAAATCGTGCTCCGGAGAAAACCATGGCAGAAATGCAGCAGAAATTGGAAGATTTCCGCGATTACCGTCGGGTACACAAACCACCCAAAGTTCAGGAGAAGTGTCAGCTAGAGATCAACTTCAACACGTTGCAGACCAAACTCCGTCTGAGCAACCGACCGGCCTTTATGCCATCTGAGGGACGCATGGTGTCGGTAAGAAACGCACATAATACATGCACTATTCGGTTTATAATAATGCTGACAAAGAATAGCATTTATTGTGCAACTAAGATTAATCCTTAAAACAGATTAATATTCATTGTTGTTGGCTTTCAGATTGAAACCATTGGCTCAATCCTGAAAGGCATTTGGCTGATAAGTATTCTTTCTCTTTAGGATATTAATGGTGCATGGCATAAACTGGAAGGCGCAGAGAAAGGCTACGAAGAGTGGCTACTGAATGAGATCCGTCGTTTGGAAAGACTTGACCATCTTGCAGAAAAGTTCCGTCAGAAAGCAGCCATCCATGAGAGCTGGACAGATGGTATAAATACAGAAATTACACTTGATGCATTTGCCAGTTATTCACATTAATCGAAACTAATTACACCAATTGCTCTCGATAGACAGTGAGAGGCTCCTCTTCCGTAACTCTTTCCGTTATTTCTGGAAGTGTTTTGATTTTTATGAGTGCAGAGCCTTGTTAGCCAAGCAGAAGTCTTGTTATTTGAAAACTAGATCTGAATCGATCTTTGTTCGTTTGTGTATAGGTAAGGAGGTCATGCTTACACAGAAGGATTATGAGACCGCAACTCTGTCTGAGATCAAAGCTCTCCTGAAGAAGCATGAGGCATTCGAAAGTGACCTTGCTGCCCACCAGGACAGAGTGGAGCAGATTGCCGCCATTGCACAGGAGCTCAAGTGAGAAAACCACAAAAACATCAACAGATAATGACAGAGAAGGCTAATTAAACTGACTGAAAAATCAGGCTGTAGGGGATAAAAGTTGGGAATGTTCATGTTTAAAATGCCTCTGTATTACAGTGAGTTGGACTACTACGACTCCCCGAGCGTTAATGCACGCTGTCAGAAGATCTGTGAGCAATGGGATGCTCTGGGTTCCCTCACACAGAGCCGCAGAGAGTCTCTCGAGGTACACATGCTTTCTTGGAGAGACGCTTTCTGGCATATTTATACATTTTTGTCATGCTGATTGTGTGTGTATCCGGTCTGCAGAGAACAGAGAAACAGCTGGAGTCGATTGATGAGCTCTACCTTGAGTACGCCAAAAGAGCAGCTCCATTCAACAACTGGATGGAGGGAGCGATGGAGGACCTTCAGGACATGTTCATTGTACACAACATAGAGGAGATCCAGGTACTGTAAAAAGTTTTGTATTCCTAATCTATAGTCGGAATGAAATTACTTGCTCATATTTTCATTGCCGGTATCTTTGGGTAGTCCATTTCAGAAGCTGAAGAGAGTAAATGCTGGATGTGAAAATCCTTTCCCTTTCTCTTTATATAGGGGCTGATAACGGCTCATGAGCAGTTCAAATCAACTCTTCCAGAGGCAAATAAAGAGCGGGAGGCTATCCAGGCCATTCAGGCTGAAGTTCAGAAAATCGCACAGTACAATGGGATCAAATTGGCTGGAAACAATCCCTACACCTCCATCACCCCTCAGAGCATTGACAAGAAGTGGGAGAAGGTTAGATATTTTTGTATCTGTGAAAAAGAAATGACTTTCAAGATCTCTGGGTGTGGTTTTACAAATCAGTTGCAAGAATTGATGTTATCTCCCATTTATGTGCAGGTGCAGCAACTGGTTCCTCAGCGTGATCAGGCTCTTCAGGAAGAACTCGCACGTCAGCAGTCTAATGACCATCTCAGACGCCAGTTTGCCAACCAGGCCAACATGATTGGACCATGGATCCAAAATAAGATGGAGGTATAGTCGCCTTTATTTCTTTGATGATCTTCTCTCTTGTTGAAGAATAAAAATACTGAACGATGCATCTGTCTCCATGGCATGATGTTTGTAGGAGATCGGGCGGATATCAATTGAGATGAACGGAACGCTGGAAGATCAGCTGACCCACCTCCGTCAGTACGAACAGAGCATCATCGAATACAAACCCAACATTGACCAACTGGAGGGAGACCATCAGCTCATTCAAGAAGCACTTATATTTGACAACAAATACACTGCTTACACTATGGAGGTACGCATATGTAAATATTCAAATTTATCATGTTGAAATTATGCAGGAACCACAGGTGAAATGTTTGTCAAGTTTGTTCGACCGTTCACTCAAGTCCAGTTTATCCATTGTCTTTTTCTTCTCTAAAGCACCTTCGTGTTGGTTGGGAGCAACTCCTTACTACAATTGCCCGCACCATTAATGAGATCGAGAACCAGATTCTGACTCGTGATGCTAAAGGCATTAGCCAGGAGCAGCTTCACGAGTACCGCACGTCTTTCAATCACTTCGACAAGGTCAGGAACTCCATTGCATGTTTGTCAGTGTGTGAAATAGACTTGTATAGTTACTTAATTAAGGTCAAACCATTTGTAAGATGGTGAATGTCAATCAAGGTCAGTGTATTAAAGGCATAATCACTCAAAAACAAAAATGAAATGCTGTTTTGCATCACTGATGTCAAACCTGACAAGATGCATCTGCATTGTCCAGGATTGTAAATGAGAATCAAGAGCCTAAAATCTTGTTTTCTACTTAACAAAGGAAGTCATACATTTTTAAATGATGGTGATTAATTTTTGAGTGATATTTATTCCTTTAATATGCTTAGGGTTTGTGTTTTTTGCAACTGTTATCAAAGATATCTTGGCACCAGGCCATTAAAATCCACATGACATAGCAGAGCATTAGTGTCCATATAAAGAAGAATATGAGAGATTTAGTCTATGCTGCTTGTGTCAAGGCTGTGTTTAATTTCAGGGTGATTGATGCATGATAAAAATAGACCTCAGTTTAAAGTTTTGGTTGGACTTGTTTTAATATTTTCTCCATTGCTCCATTTTCTCCACTTATTCTGGCACTAATGGGAGGGAAAACTTCTGAAATATACAGTGCGTCAAACACCCCTGAGCTGAAGTGTGCCACCTGTAGCCAATATGTAAATATAGTCTACTGGAATTGAAATAATGAGGGGGTTTTATGCTGTAGTGGAGAGCTTTAGCCAAATTAAAGGAGAAAAACTGCTATAGTGCTTCCATAATGGCTCTCTAATATCACGAGCTGAATGTTTGTCTGACATTCATAAGAATCAAGTCACTCACTGTCATAAGTTTCATTAGTCATGTGACTTGTTTACCATCAGCCCATGTGTCTGACATCCACAATGTTTTGTCTCCATCTTTTTTGTCATCCCACACATGCTGTTGTCATTGTGTATGGGTATCATCAATCCTCATCTGCATGCTCTGATTGCTCCATCTACTTTGGCCCCTTGGCTTACCACAGGACCACAGTGGTCTCTTACAAGCCGAGGAGTTCAAGGCTTGTTTGATCAGTCTGGGTTACGACGTAGAAACCGACAAACAGGTATGAGCGCCGCCAAAGAAAGCGTTGTTATGGCTGCCGTCTGTGTGCGTTTGCGCCGCGCCACTCGTTTATTCCATCACTCACTCACTAACTCCCTCACTCACCTGTTGTGCTGCTGCTTGAAAAGATGCCCTCTGCAGGTCAGCTAAGGATTTTGCTTTTATTTTGTTTTAATGTTTCTCACTGCTTCCTCTTTGTTTTGTTACCCCTCCCCCTTTTTTTTCTTACTTGTCCTTGCCATAATTTCCCTTCTCTTACTCGTCGTCTGTACAAACTCGCTCTGATTCCTCTATCAAACCCCTTCACCTCCCCAAATTCTCTGCTTTCCATACGCTTCCTTCCTATTTCTTTTCTCATCCTTCACTTTGCGAACTGTAGAAGCGCACGGGGATAATGGACAGCGACGATTTCCGCGCACTGCTCATTTCCACTGGGAACAGCCTGGTACTGCTACTTCCTTTCTCAATCTCAGTTTCTCCTGAAGTCCTGCTTTTGCTTGCTGTTAAATTTATCTGTTTTGTCTGGTATCATTGGTTACTTTTTGTGTTTTATCTATATTTTAAGTTGATATCTTGATTACTGAATAGATTCTAATGATGTAATGTTTAAGTTGACACAAATGAAAATGGGGATGGTAAAGTCAGTGTTCAATGGGTTGTACTGCAGTGTGCTCTGGTGGTAAAAATTCAGGTGACGCAACCCTGAATGAAGTCTTAAAAACATTGAAGCAACTGTACTTCTGTTTTGTACAGCCTCGTTTCCATTTGCGTCAAATTAAATACTGTGGCTAAAACTTGCACTTATGGTCAGGACTCTCCTCGTGGTTTCTCTGGGTTAACCTCTAACCTCTGTTGTTCAGGGTGATGCTGAATTTGCTCGTATTATGGGCATTGTTGACCCCAACAACAGTGGAGCAGTGACCTTCCAGGCCTTCATCGACTTCATGTCAAGGGAAACAACCGACACAGACACCGCAGACCAGGTCATCGCCTCATTTAAGATCCTAGCAGGAGACAAGGTAAGAAAGTGCATGTCATGGTGTCCATCCAAGAGTGTCCAACGTTTTGAGATGGTCCCCACTGCAGAACGCAAGATCAAGGCGGCGAGGTTGGATCCAGATCCAACTCCTCCCGCTTTACATATGAAAAGCGTCTCGCTTACGGTGAGCATCCATCCCGGCCCCACTGCCAAGTGTGATGTTAGAAGTCAGGCCGATTCTTAAGATTTTATTGGTCATGTCAATCCCAGTACTGATTGGCTAAACCTACCCGTCTCCACCCCCTGGATCTGGATCCAACCTTGCCCCTGGATCTCGTGTACTGCAGTGAGGAGCTACTGAAACTTTTCATTGTATGGGACTTCGACCTATCTAACCCCACCTCTTCTCCTTTTCAGAACTACATCACAGCTGAGGAGTTGAGGCGTGAGCTTCCTCCTGACCAGGCAGAGTACTGCATTGCCCGAATGGCACCATACGCAGGCCCTGACGCGGCGCCAGGTGCTCTTGACTACATGTCCTTCTCCACCGCCCTGTACGGGGAGAGTGACCTCTAAGCACCAACTCCAGAACTCCGGAGCAGCTCTCTCTCCTGCATCAGTGCTGATCTTCTCACAGACTAGATAGATGAGAGCGCTGGATGAAGCGGCATCTGTCTTTCTCTCAACCATCCAGTCCTTAAAGAGATCAGTGCTCCTGAGGAAGATATTTAAGAGTGTTGGAAACGGGACTTCATAGCACACCTGAGGGGGAGGGGGGATAGATGTTTGGGGTTACCATGGCATTATGGGAAACTGTTGATGAAGCTTGCCACGCATTGAGGGATGACCTTTTGATTCTGTGTAAAACATGTCAGTCTTGGAGAGCTTAAGGAAAGTTGTAGGATAGAAGGAAAGTTTGAGATGCAGGTTCAGTGTCGAGGGAAGAGGACGTGAGGCTTTGGGCTGAAGCTACAGCTCGGGTTCTTTTAACCTTCTTCGGTTTCCTCTTCAAATCACATGAAAGGATTGGGTTTTTCCAGCTCTCAAGTGATTTCTCACCAGCAGTAACCTGTAAAGACAGTTAATGTTAAGCCTTTGGGTTAATGAAATGAGAAAAATATTAATCAAATCTATTAGTTTGTTCTGGGATGGAACTTGAGAGGGCATAAAGAATCTGCTTTAGCTTCAGTCTATGCCTAGACACTTAACCGGCACCCTCTACCCCGGTGGGGAGGGCACAAGCTTTTTCAGTTAACAGGCTATTTTCTTTGTTTTAATTTTGTTTTCTTTCTAGAGTTGGTGGGGTGGGAGGTTTGGTTTGGGGTTGGAATATGTAATTTGGCATATAGCAAGGATGTATATCGTAGGGAAATGGACAGAATGACTCAAGTGTTTTGTTAGGGAACTTGTGACATGCCCTCTCAACCCATTTTGCTGGATCGATGGAACTCTTTGAAAATCTAACCTCGGCTTTTTCCTCCCATTTTTATTTCTCTCCTCTCCAGCAATTTTGAGTTGGCGGGATTCTACGCTGTACATACTTATTTTCCAGTACACAGAATTGCCGGAATACCCATGGCAGTCACACGGCGCTTCAGGTCATAAGCAAAGATTTCTAAAAATGAGCAGTTTCACCCCTGCGGAGTACTGTAGGCAGGTTTGAGTAGCTACAGGTCTGTGTTTTTTGAGGGGTTGAAGAATCAAGACAATAGATATCTTTTCCACTTCCCCAATCAACCAAACAGCGTTCTCTTATTGACTCCCAGACTCATAGACGTGTTCCTTAAGGATGTATTAACTGTAACTAATGTCCATCTGGCATCCATCTTTAATTGTCTTTCAGATATTACTGAATGTCCATGTAAGAGCTTCAGTGGGGATGTGAGCAGCATAGCCTTGTAGTAAGCCTAAGACTACACAGCTGCTGAATCAACAGTCGAAAAGAGAATTTTATATAGTCAGAAATAAGTACAAATGTGCCTGGTAGTTGCAGGTTGCTATCTCTCCCACTCATTTTTTCTTTCCTTTTGTTGTACACTAGTTGTTCTCTTTCTACAGGGAGGGGCAGGGACCCGATGTACAGCTCTGGAGGGTGAGGGGAAGGAGTGGGAGAGCTGAAGTCTTAATGAACATTCCATTATGTCTTAATTAAAATTAAATTACTGTTAACAAATCTATGCAATCATGTATCCAATACCAACCATGCTCTGTAAGGAATGGCGGGGGTGATTTGCAATCGAAAGTGTTGAATTCAAGTGAGAACAAAGTAAGGGTAGAGGGAGGGAATCGGGTCGGGCGGATGGGCTTCAGAAGATTTGAACACACTTGGACCAAAAGCCTGCTCTTACGTCTGCAAAGTTGAATAAAAGCATTTGGAATTCTGATTATTTTTTTTTTTCTTTCTTTTGTACTCTTTAATATCAAACGTTATCTGCTGTACTGGAAATTTGCAAAAACTGCTTTCTGTCTCGAGATGAAAAGTGAATTTCACATGCACACATAAAGTTTCCTTATAAAATATTACCACTTTGAATTGTTTGTCTGTGTCCCTGCTTGCTTGAGGTTTCCTCTCACTAAAGCTTACATTTTTGACCGACATACTATAGCATTTTCTAGCTTTAGGAGGCTGCGACACATATTGGTGATACAATATTTTTAGGAATGAGTCTTTTAGACCAGTGTTTCCGAGCCCAGCTCCTGGAGCTACACCAACAACAAACCCACCTGAATCAACTCCTCAGCTGAAACTCCAAGATAGAAAATAAAGGGGTTAGATGAGGGAGACATCCAAAATGAGGACTGTTGGTGTGCCTCCAGGAACAAGGTTGGGAAACGCTGTTTTAGACTATGGGTATCCGAGCTGTAACAGACAGGTTTGGCACAATACTGTCTGTTTTTCCCCTCATAAAAGAACTGAGGAATTTTCTGTGGTAATCTGCATTATGCCTCAAATGTCGTGTGTGGAGCTTAATTTGTAGGTTGAACACTATTTTAAGAAATACCGTATGTGTTATGAAATGTACTATGAATAAGCAAAACAGCTGCTCTGTTAAATAGTTTAGACCGGTAAGGACTTAAAAGAACACAACCAATAGAGAGCTGACTCACCATCCTCTTCGTCGTCCTGAGGAGGAGTTCCTGTGTGGAAATGTGGAGTCAGTACAGTAGGCTGTGTCCAGCTCTTATAACATGAGGGAAAGAAGACGACGTACCGTTTTTAATGCGTTTAAGTTTATATTATTTTCATTTTTATCGTCTGTCTCTTGGTTGTCATCGTAGAAAAAACGTGTAGGACCGAGCGCGAACATCTGGCTGTTATGACAACCTGAGCAAGCGCGGGATTTTTCTACCGTCTTTAACCTCTGAATCCTGGCCGTTACTGTGGTGAGGACGCGCGCCTTGTGTTTAAATTCACACGCAGGCGGGAAAAGCGCGACGGATCGCAGAACGTGGGCTGTTTTGGCGGGAATCATGCTGACTTTGACGTTCACCTGTCGCGTGCTACTCATGTTTCTGTTGTCAGATTCAGTAAAGATGACAGACGAAAATCAGGTAAACTCTCGACTGGAGGCGAAAATTACCTGATTTTTTTTTTTTGTTATTGTGTGATACATTTTACAGATGCAAGCTGATTTTTTTTTCCAAATCTGAGAAAAAGGTAATATTAGCAGATAAGCTTTTACAGTTGCTAATTGTTGCAGAAAATTAAAGATAATTAAATGATGCGGTGTAATGAGGACTTGTCACTACTCTTAACAAAAAAAAAAGCCAAGTCCTCGTGAACACCTAAAAAATGCTGGGTTGTTTCAACCCATGTTTGGGTTAAATATGAACAATCTCAACCATTGGTTTAAATTTGTACTTTACATTTTACAAACCAACGGTTGGGTTTGTCCATATTTGACCCAAACATGGGTCGCGTTTTGTAGATTTCTGTGTATAATATAGTAAATTTTGTAAAAACATACACCTGTTGACCTCCAAAAATGCCACCTGGAAATCTGTAATGCCTGAGCATTCGCACATAAATCTGAACAGTTTTTGTGTGAAAGGCACACAAGAACACAGAATTTAACATAGCTCCATCCTCAAAAGGGTCATATGTTATAGAAGGATATGGCATGAAAAATGGCATTACATTTAAAATATGCACACCTGTCAGCAAAGTGGCACCACATCTCTCATTCATTACTAAACCCAACCACCTGAGGCCACTAAGGCTTCATATTTATTTTCATTCACAGTTATAAAATTGTTCGACATGCCTCATGTCCACAGTGCTGCCTTGTTCTCCAACAGAGACATCGTTGACTTTACACGCTCGGGCTGTTGTTTGTTGCTGCGCTCTTGGCAGGAGCAGGTTTTTAAGATTTCATTTGCTGTTGTGTTTTGAAACTGCCGTGAAGGTGTGGAAAGCTTCCATCCTGATGACTTTGGCAAATCAAGATCAGTAACCGCTTAAGGAAATGCATAAGAGTCCAAAAATGAAGGGTTACTTTAGTAACTTAACTGACTCTTGTCTGTGAAATAGAATTTGTATAATATTCTTGCAGTTGAGCCCTAAAAAGTGGTGCTTTCAACAACATTGTTCGGGAAATTAGACATTATTTTAATAACATAACGTGAAATAAAATTCATAAAATATAAACCTGATATTGGGACTTTTTACATTATGACACAATTGATATTTAATATATATTTTTATTGTAAACACAAACAGCATGTTGTGTAAAATTTCTGCTGAAGGTTTTCATGGTTTTTCATAATGATTGTGTGATATACTATTATATCGGCACATGTACGCACTCATTAGAGTGCAGATGTTATCACGAATGTCTGGTGTTGCGAACATGTGCAAGTCATTTTGCAAGCTCTCTCTCGGGCTTCATTAATGGACACACTGCTCTATTCAGTAAACACTGCCACAGATGTTTGGGATATTCATGGGTAAATGGAATCTCTGCTATTATAAGTCTCAACTGTTTTGACTTTTCCCCCACTTTACATCTCTATTTACAGTACAAAAAATGTAATCCATCATAGAAGGATTGTTACTGTTATATTTGACCCTTCGCCGGCAGTTTGATTGACAGGCGATCTGACCAATCATAACCCCGAATCCACCATTTTTTCCACCATTTTATCAAGTTGGTGAACTTGATAAATTGTGTGTACTCACTTGAGACAACATTCCTTCTGATGTTCATTCATGTTTATTTGATGCTATAAATGAACTAGTATGAAGAGATGATCGGTTCACGAGGAGCTACAGCGATCTGTCACCACACATTAAAGATACACTAGTCGCTATTTATTGATTAAACTTATTTTAAAAAAACTGTTTCATACGTTGTCAGTGTCGTCTTTGCTTCCGGTATGTATTTTTCACTCCGTGAGAACATGATGTGTGGCGTGGAGCGCATGGCTTGTCGGACATAGCAACAGTAACTAAAGGGGGGCGGGTCTTTGCGAACGGGAATTAGGAAAAAAAAATTGATATATCTTTCTTTCAATAATCAATTCAGACCAAACTTTTATTTTCCTCTCTAATTAAAGTACCTCAGAGGTTGCCAAATTCAGATGCAGGAAAATGTTGTTTTTTAAATATTTTATCTCGGGGCTATTTAAAATATATATGTGCACTCTTTTCACTTGGTTTCAACTAGATAATCTGTCCTTTGAGGGAGTGCAAAAGTATAAATCTTTCATTAGTGTGTCTAAACTGTCCCGCATCACCTCACGCATCATGGGACCTCCAGCGTTTTTCACGACAGTAGACTGCTGTTCCTCAGCCAGACACCATGTTTGCCTTTTTTTCTGCCCGTTTTGAGAGCTTTTACACAGACTAGCCTTTCACATTCAGCCAGATGTGAAAAAAAACCTGACCCCCTCCTATTCTCTAATTATAGTTGCTGGTCTTGGACAGGCAGTGGCCTCAGACGTGTGTGCTGGACTGTGCTAGAGGGCGCCGTCAAGCAGTGTGTGGCAGCAACGGCCGAATGTATAAATCTCTGTGTTCTTTTCAACGTGCCCAATGCATCAACAGCCAGCTGAGGATGGACACGCTGTCGGCATGCTCGGGTAAAGCAGATTCACCACAGGAAAACTTTTCGTCTGCTCCCAATGGACGATGTCTTACACGTGTTTTGTGTTTGTTAGCAGATGCATTGAGGTCTAAATGTCAGCTGGCTCGCTCTCAAGCTCTGCGGGCCAGCGCTCGTTCGGATTCCTTCGCCGTTTTCATCCCAGAATGCCAAGCGGACGGAACTTACGCAGAGGTATTGTGACACTAGTTCAGAGTTACTGACGAGGAAGATGTCGTCAAAATATTTCATATGAATTGATGTTAAACGCTGGGTTAAAAATAACCCAAGTTGGGTTGAAAATGGACAAACCCAGCAATTGTGTTGTTTTAACCCAGTGGTTGGGTTAAATGTTTGCCCAACCTGTTGGGTAGTTTTATTTAATTCAAATATTGGTTAAAATTGACTGTATTGCTTGTTTAAAATGAACCCAAAGTATGTTTGAAATGAATAAGTTTAATGAATAATAATTAACCAATTAATTTCCAACCTATTTTGGGTTCATTTTAAGTCTGCTTTTATAGTAATTTTTAAACAATAGTTGAGTTAAATAAAACTGTCTAGCACGTTGGTCAAACATTTAACCCAACCGCTGGGTTTGTCCATTTTCAACCCAACTTGGGTTGTTTTTAACCCAGAATTTTTTTTGAGTCGCCATGAAATTGAAGGTACTCTTTTCTTCCCTCTTGTAATGTATATCCGAGTAAAACAACTGTTCAAACAAGAAAAAATGTACGGGTGGAATTGATTGAATGGTTATATGGTTGTGGTTTGCTATTGGTCGATTTCATATGATTGACAGGTGGCCCCGCCCTCGCACCGGTAAACGCATCATCAGAGATGAGATGTCGCTGCAAGAGAGAAAGTTATTTTGGTTAAAGATTTTAAAAAAGAATTACACAGATATATCATTTATAAATACTGCAATATTCCATAAAATATGGAAGTTTTGGTTTATTTTCAATGTGTTTGGATTCTGTTTTCCCTCTTCCTGTTTGTCTCTGTGTCCAGTCATTTTACCTATGCTGTGTTTGAAATCCCTCAGTCACTATTCCCTACGTTAGTCCTCTATTATAGTCCACTTGAAGAAGTTAATAAAAACGAGTGAGAGCATCCAGACACCGAGTGCGCAACACTTCTTCTGGATTATTGGATTAGAGTCTGTTTGTTGCCATATTCTCCTGAGTTGATTTTGGTGGCATTTTTGCCCCAAGCCCCAATCAGTTTCCAACCTTGCATGACCTCTCATGACCTTTGACCTGTAGGTGCAGTGTCACAATCAGACAGGTTACTGCTGGTGCTCCAGCGCTGATGGGATGCCTGTGAGCGGAAGCTCTGTCCTACACCTGCTGCCCAACTGCACTGGTGAGTTCGGTTTGTGAGTCGGATAAACTAGTGAGACAAACCAGTGTTATTTAACTATGCTTCCATATATGGATTTTGGGATATCCCATCAAAAAACACTGGATGGAAATGCCAATTTGCGTATAAATTCTAATAATGCACGCAACGTATGCATTTAATTGAGGCGAAGTTTTTATCTGATAAGAAGACGTGCATAAACTACGATGGAAGTACAATTGATGAATGAATCCCTCGATGCACAACACAAAAAGTCATATGACTTTGCCTTAACAGATCATGTGATCAGAAAACTGAAATGATTTGGTTTAAAGCATGCAAACGCAAGATCACATGACAGTGTTTGAGTTTCGTCTGCCGCTCCGAGAGGAAAAAAGAGCCACAGTTTCTTCCCCGATTGCAGCAACTTCCATTTTTAATACGGATATTTTGCGCCAATTTCCTTGGAAGTGATGGTATTGTTCTCTTGAACACATGGGATGGAAATGATGCTTTATTTGCCAATATTTTTTTTTTTGTGTGTGAAATTTGCAACTTTGGATAGAAGCAGCTAGTTATATACTATTATAATTTTTGTTAATATTCTGATTTTTTTAAATATTATTTTATTTTCTGTTTTCAGTTTCATTTTAGTGATGTATTTAATACACAAGGTTTTAGTAATTTAGTTGTGTGTTTTGTCATTTTTATATCTATATATGGGTCATTGAGGAATAAGGTTTTTAAAAGTGTAGAAAAAACATAATGGAAATATAATGAACTTTGAAGTTTTATTACGCATTTAAAGTGAGATTGTGATTTTTATAAATCGATTAACACTGCTTTTGTCATTTTTTACCAGATGGACAAAATTTGTCACCAGAAAAGTAATTTGTTTAATTTAATTTGGTTTAATCAAATTTACGGTTTTACCCGAATGACACTTTTGGTTATACCGAATGACGATATTTTCAAACAATGCTAACAGGCTCATATCTAGCAAGCTAGTTAGCAAAAGGACAATCAAACATTCTATATTTAATACAAGTTTTTAAAATATTACATTTTCCATGTTTTATAGTGGTTGTACCACATGACATGCGTATGAGCAAAGAGAGTTAATTACTTTACTTCAAGATCATGTGGTCTTTTGCAGGTGTCTGAATGATGTCACATTCGATCCAAAATGGTCCCTTTATATTGGTTACTCCAAATGACATCAATGAAATTTTTCCGGACATTCTTTCTCATCACAAAGCAACGACTTCAACGCATAATTTTAATAATATTTACACTATGTTGATGTTGAAATACATGCATTTATTACATTTTAAGATATTTTAATCACAAATGAACTGGCTGTATTGGCCTTTGGACGGTTAAACCGAATGACCTTTTGACACTGCAAAATCTTTAAAATACCTTTATATCATTTTCATTTAATCATTTATTCATTTGGAAGACACTTTTATCCAAAGCGACTTACAAGTAGCATAAGCCAGAGTAGGAAGGGAAAAGAAAGGATAGAATTTGTTTTTATGAAGGGGTTAAGTGCTCACGAAAGAGATCGAGAGAGAGTTTTCAGCTGTCTCTTGAACATATTATATTATATATATTTTATAACATATTATATTTAGCAAAATATAATTAAAACCTTTTGGATTCCGTTAAAGATATCTAGATGTACTGCCTTACATACTTTGGATGTCATATCTTTGTTTTTTATTATTATTAAGGCCTTTGGACAAAAAAAAAAAAAAACGCTCCGCCACGTCACTGACCCATATATTTTTTTAATTTTTAAATGTTGCCTTGGCAACTAGCTGAAACAAGCTTTGTCTTATTTTATTTCAAGTAATTCATTTTTTTATGTTTTTAGTTTCAGCTAACAATAATAACCCTGATACAGACACCGCAAACGGGGCTTTATTCAGGATTTTCTAAGTGATTAAATGTAATAAAACGGGGTGAAAACGTCTCTAGAATCCTCGGAGAACTGAGTTTTGTATGGTCATATTTTCTTCACAAAACATCAAGCAGTCTGTTTTTGGCTTCTCTGTGTTGAAGGTCAGACGTCAGATATTGCTCAGGAACCCGACGTGGAATTAGCACAAGCAAGTGAGAGATCATACACACTTACAAAAATCGCAGTATAATGAAGTGAAGGTCCCGTTACTAACATGTTCCTCTCTGGGTTTAGAGCGAGGTGTTCAGTGGCGCTCCACTCCTGATCCTGAGCAGCGCTCTGTGCTGACGGCCGCAGGTCACGTGACTTCATTACATTTCTACTCAATGCAGTATTCTTGATTTGTACATCAAAAACAGATTTTATGAGCAAAACACAAACTAATGTTAATGAAAAGAACATAAAAAAATGTATGTACTGAATGTACTGATCCATCAAAGGGAAATTTATATAACCCTATATATATATATATATATATATATATATATATATAAACAGAGAAAAAATCCATTACTTGATTACTTGCCTTACTCCCTAAAAATAAGCAATTGCATTGCTTAGTAACTTTTTATGGAAAGTAATGTGTTAAATTTCTTTTGTGTTACTTCTTCTCACCTTGGCATAATTTTTTGTTATTTTTAATAACAAAAAAAAGTTTGCTAAAAGGCCCTTTTACACCAAACATGAAAAGAATAAGCCTCAGGCTGAAGGAAATGCAAATTTACAGTAAAGTTAAAATAAAAAGTAACTTTTAAATTTAAAATATAATGCTACTTTTCCAGTTACTTGGAAAAAGTAATCTGATTACATAACTACATATATGTGAGCATGTAAGTATGTATATGTGCATGTATGTATACGTGTGTGTGTGTATGTATATATGTATATGTGTGTGTGTGTGTGTGTGTGTGTGTGTGTGTGTATGCATGTGTATACATATATATATATATATACTACATGTATGTATGTATGTATGTATGTATGTGTGTATATACATACACACACACACACACATATACATATATACACACACACACACACACAAATACATATATACATACACACACATATACATATATACACACACACACAAATACATATATACGTACACACACATATACATATATACATACACACACATATACATATATACATACACACACACACACACACACACACATATACATATATACATACACACACACACACACACACATATACATATATACACACACACACACACACAAATACATATATACATACACACACATATACATATATACACACACACACATATACATATATACACACACACACACACACACACATATACATATATACATACACACACACACACACAAATACATATATACATACACACACATATACATATATACACACACACACATATACATATATACATACACACACACACACATAAATACATATATACGTACACACACATATACATATATACATACACACACATATACATATATACACACACACACATATACATATATACATACACACACAAATACATATATACGTACACACACACACACACACATATACATATATACACACACACACAAATACATATATACATATACATATATACATACACACACACACACACACACACATATACATATATACATACACACACACATATATATATATATATTCATCCTATTGATGAAAAATGAAGATAATACCATTAAGATACTGTCTGGTTTTAAATACAGGAGTCACTGTACCTCCATTTTGGGTGACAATCCTATTGAACTCTGACCCAAATGGAAACCGTCCCGTCAGACGACCCACAGGTGAGAAGGAAAGATGATCAAGGCTTCATTTGATTGTTTTGAAGAGTGAATTGTTTCAGTTTCTTACTCTGTATTCCTGCAGACTCTCTAAAGAACTGTGAACACGAGAGAATGTCTTTGCTCGCTGAAGCGGGCATTCAGGGGCCAGAGGAGCGTTTTATCCCAGAATGCAGTGCAGATGGGCGGTACAAATCCGTTCAGTGCCACAGCAGCACAGGATACTGCTGGTGCGTGAGAGTGGACACGGGGCGGCCCGTCCCGGGCACTTCTGTCAGGTTGGGAGATTGTGTGTGTGTGTGTGTGTGTGTGTGTGTCTGTGTGTGTAAGCCAGTGTAGAAAACTGAAAATGATTATTTTCTCTGTACAGGAACCAACTTCCTGACTGCAGCTCTCAGGAAACACACACGCTCATCATCAACAACAGCTTCACAGAAACACCTCTCTCAGGTCAGATCTTAGTGTATATTAGACAAAATTGTTTAGCCTTTTTTTCGAAGTCTAATTTTATAAATGTATTGTTTGTTGAATATTGATTTCCAAGATAATTTGCGATATCGGTCTGTGTTTGCGTAGGTTGTCTCGGTGTACGAAAGACAGACTTTTTGAGGAGTTTAATGCAAGCGTTTCAGCAGGAAGTTGAGAGTGTTGCTCCATCTTCTCCTTTCAGGTTAGAAACACACACATAGATTACAGTCACCAGATATTACAGACATAATGACAACAGAGTCGTCGGAGTAAACCGTCACTCTGTGACTCTTTCTGCACACGTGTGAATCAACATCACGGGTCAAGGTTGAGTTTTGTTTCAGTTTCGTATTTCAGATCAACATTGATATTGCAACACTGTTTAGATGAGTTGAATGTTTTGTTAACCTTTTTACAACATTGAAACAACACCTGATATTTTTTCAACCACATTACAGCACTGAAGGTCGCTCGCATGACGACATATCTGTTTCTGACTCAACCAGTCAATATTAAATCATGGTTTGTATGAAAACTTCAGTTTGGTTGCTGAAATGAGAGGCTTCACTTTTAAAACAGTGTTGTTATATTAACTAAAACTATTAAAAAACATTTGAAATAAAGCTGAAATAAAATAATAATATTAGATTACAAATGCTGTTTGCAAGTTTATGTTGAAAAACTGAAATGACTAAAACTAAACTAAAATAAAGCTAAATAGAATTTTTTTTTAAAAAATCACATAAGCATATATAATTACTAGAAAATTTTAATACTTTTTGCTACAAAAATTTTATTTATTAATTTATGCATGCATTAAAGGATTAGTTGACTTTAAAATGAAAATTATCCCAGGCTTTACTCGCCCTCAAGCCATCCTGGGTGTACATATGACTTTCTTGACAAAGACAAGCGGAGAAATATTAATAAATATCCTGATGCATCTGAGCTTTATAATGGCAGTATGCGTTACCAAACAACTATGAGCTGAAGAAAGTGTCTCCATCCACGTCCATCCATCATAAATGTACTCCGCACTGCTCCGGGGGGTTAATAAAGGCCTTCTGAAGTGAAGGTGTGTAAAAAAACTATCCATATTTTACAAGTAAAATATCCAACTTCCGCCAGACCGCCTTCCATATTCAAATAATGGAAAAAAACATTGCATCAGTTCTGTAAGTTGAATAGGGAAGGCGTAGGATGTACAGCGTAAGCTTTTTGAAGAATACAGAATGCAGCAGAAGCTACATATTTTACTTCATAACATGTTAAATATGGATTTTTTTTTTTTTTTTTTCAAATGCATCGCTTCGCTTCAGAAGGACTTTATTAACCCTCTGGAGCCGTGTGGAATATATTTATGATTGATGGAAGCATATTGCCTTTATAAAGCTCGGATGCGTTAGGATATTTATTAATATTTCTCCATTTTTGTGTTCATCAGAAAAAAGAAAGTCATATACACCCAGGATGGCTTGAGGATGAGCAAATCTTGGGGTAATTTTCATTTTAAAGTCAACTAATCCTTTAAAGCAGAGGTCCCCAACCCCCGGTCCGCGGACCGGTACCGGTCCGTGGGTCATTTGGTACCGGGCCGCACAGAAAGAATAAATAACTTATTTTAAAAAAAAAAAAAAAAAAACTGACTTATGTAATTAGTATGAAATGTGCATTTCTCTCTGGTGCGTTCACTACTGCGAAGATCGCGAGTCAGCATCTCAACTTCAAATTCTCTCCGTTACATCCGTCTATGACTCACTCTTGGCGCATAGCGACGCTTGTTTAGGTCACGTGATACGTTACCGCTAAAAATAAACACACAAGCTAGCAAAATGAGTAAAAAAACAAACGTCTCTGGAAAGCTTCTTTGCGAAGGGGAAACGGCCCAGTGAGGAGACAGAAGAAGAGCCTACGATTTCCAAGAAAAAGAAAGCTGCATTTAACAGACAATACCAGGAGTCCTACTTGAAATATGGATTTATCGCAACAGGTGATTTACACGCACCAAGCCCGCCAGAGAGCGTTAGGGGGCAGAGAGGATGTTACTCATGTTATGTTGTTGGCGCGATGTTACGAGGACGCTGCTAATAAAGTTGTGAGTAAGCCTACACATTGGATTCACGTTTATTATAATATTTAAAAAATACCCCAGTTTTTATGCTGGTCGTATCATTTTATTTTGTTGTTTTTATCCGCCACACCTTAAAGGCCGGTCCGTGAAAATATTGTCTGATATTAAACCGGTCCGTGGCGCAAAAAAGGTTGGGGACCACTGATTTAAAGGTTTTACCGTACAAAAGCATATAAATACCATAATCATGTTTCCAGATTAACAATATAAAGATAAACAATTCTACAGCCATTTAATCTACTTCAAAATGTGCGTTCCACGTTGGAATGTGTTTTTTTCTTGTTTTCTGTGTGATCCCGCTCACTGCCAATTTACCCAATAGTATTTCAACACCCCGGGCAAACCCAGCGTATCGCAGCCAATGGAGACCAGCAAACGAACCTGGTCACCGACCTAAAAAACTTTGGCGATCAAACATTGCAAACGTATATATTAGCTGATCAACTTACAGTGTAAGGCTCGTCACTTTCCATGGACAGTTGCGCTTGTTCCTGTTGAGTTTCCTCGATCTGGCAACCTGTGTGAACGTCATGTCTGAGGAGGAAGGTGAATTAACTCTCTCCAATATTTTGAATTTGGACTGCAGTACCCATTTCAACCACTAGCTGTCAATGTTACACACTGCACCTTTAATGTGATCTTCGTAATCTTTCTAATGATTTTAAATACATTGTCATTTCTGTGGAGTTGATCCAGAACATCCATGATTAACTGAGATCTTCTGGTCTTTCAGGACCCCCGAGACCCGTTCTCACGTCCCCACCTCTGTTCACACTCTCCGTCGGTACTTTATGCAGCTGGACGCAGACGATAATGGGATTCTCAGCGAGCCAGAAGCTCGTCCGTTCCGCCTTCTGCTCCGCAGAACACTGCGTCCTCGCCGCTGTGCCAAGAAGTTCATGCAGTTGTGTGACCGTAACGCAGACCGTCGCTTCAGCTCTCAAGAACTCACTTCCTGTCTTGGCATTTGAGGCCAAACTCCATAAATATTGTGCAAGATGAAGTATCTTTGGAAATGCTTTCAGACTTGAGTTTGACCTTCATCTCTCCACAGCTCCTTTGAGTCTCTGACTGCAGCGTTCAATCACTTCACTCGGGGTTTTTGAATCTGTTTCAGCTCTCGCCGGCGCTCTGACCTTTTCACTTATGCAAGTCCAAACACTGTGCCTTTCAAATAAAGGACTCGTTATTGGTTCTGTAAAAATATCCACGGGTAAGCCTTTCTGACCGCTGGAGCGCTCAAGTGTGTGTGACTGCGTTTGAGTGGCTGAGAGTGAGTTTGGTACATGAACATTGTAATAATTCGATATTATGACCATGGTTATTCTAGTTAACTGGAACTAAAACCATAAAAAAAAAAAATGTTAACTGATGTACTAAAATAGCTAAAAACTGAAATAAAAATAAAAACGGTAACACTTTACAATAAGGTTCATTAATGTATTAACTAACATGAACTAATCATGAGCAATACATTAGTTACTGTTTTTACTAATCTTCGTTAACGTTAGTTAATGAAAACACAGTTGTTCATTGTTCATGTTAGTTCACTGTGCATTAACTCATGTTAACAATATTTTAATAATGTATTAGTAAATGTTGAAATTAACATTAACAAAGATTAAAAAATGTTGTATAAGTGCAGTTCATTATTAGTTCATGTTAACTAATGTTGTTAACTAACGAACCTTATTGTAAAGTGTTACCATAAAAACTATACAGACATATTTCTTTAAAAAAAAACTTAAAAATGACAAAAACATTAAATATTAAAACTTTAAAATTAAAACAAGAAATGAAAACAATATAATTCAAAACATTAATAAAACTATAGCAGTATCTCAATGATACTAAAATAAAGTGTATTTATTACTGAAAGAATATACTTAATTTCTTTTTCTTAATTTAAACCTAGAAATAATAACATTTTTGGACCAAATAAAATAAAACTAAATTCTGATTAATCATTACACATGGTTTATAGAAAAATTTAATGTTTTTACAGTGTTTGACCAAAAAAAAAAAAAGTTAAAATAATAGTTAACCCAAAAATGAAAATTCTTTACTCGCTCTCAATTTGTTTAGTCACATTGACTTCCAGTATTAAAAAAATACTATTTTTTCGCCTCACTATGGAAGTCAATGGGGTCCATCAGCTGTTTGGTTACCGATATTCTTCCAAATAACTTCTTTTGTGTTCGGCAGAATTACTATTTGGAACAACTTGAGGATGAGTAAATGATGAGCCATTTTTGGGTTTATCCCTTTAAATTAGAAATATAAATGCAAAATAGAAACATTTCACTCATCTAAGATTTAAAAACAAAGCACCTTGGTTTTACTAACAATAAAAGCAAAATAAAGCAGTTTTGCTCTTATATTTCGTGTTTTTTCAAAGCTGACAGGCCTTGAGGAGGTCAAATCCACAGTAAGTCCTTGAATATGAGTGAGTATAAATGAAAGATTCATAATAATGTGACCCAAACACCCCTGAGAGGCGTAAAGTAGGTTTTAAGCCGCCTTTATTATACTGTGTTTACAGTGTGTTTGTTTTACTTAGCAATGCGGAAGTTAGCTATTTTCTTTACTTCCGGTTCAATGCAGTCAAATGATTTGCCCTACAAACCAGTATTTATGATTACGATAATAATATAATATGATAACTAATATCAAGCAGCATAACGGACCGTTTTTGTACAGCTAAAATAAACGGAAGTGGATGAAACCGGAAGTCTTGACACAGTCAAGTTAATGGCGGCTCCCGCTCATAAAAATAAAGTGAATATAGTGCAGGTGAACATGTTGGTGTGTGTTTTTTCGACTGAATGTGTTTAAACAACGTTTGACCTGCATGCTTCTGCTTCGGTGGCTAGTAAAGTAAAATTAGCAACACCAAATTACACCTCTAGGTGTCAGTGTAACTCCAGCCCAGATCTGAACGGCTAATACAACTGGTTAATTTTGAAGGTTTGAGACACGTAAGAGAGATATGATTGAGCACACCTGTGTATTTCACTTTGTTTTCACTCAGAGTTATATATATAATGGCCCCTTTTCACAAATTGTGATGATTTTTTTCCACAATTAGCCTGTTAACATCGAAAATCTATGGTAGGCAGCAAAGGTTTGTACATTTCTAACATTTCTAACCTTGGCTAAATTACAAAACACTGCTGTGAGGCGTTTCTAACGGCTGAGGGAGCTTGTGAAAAAGAAGTGCACTTGACTGTATTGAACGTGCACTTGTAGTGTACTTTAAATCATAAAAATATATTTTTAAAATGCTGTATTTGCAGATAATATAAAATGAATGAAATCAAAGGCCTACTTAAAGTACACTTTTAAAAGTATTTTCAAGTATACTTTTTAGGCTAACTCTTACTGTGTTATTTTAATAATTAAAAGATATTCTAAATGTTTTAAATTGTATCTATCATTACAAATGTGCAATTAAAATGTATTTAAATACATGCGATACAATTTCAATAGAAATGACATTAAAGTATATTTAAGTCAAATCGGCAACACACTTTATCCATATATGACCGACGATAGAAGTAAGTATGGAATTACATATAAAGAAGTCCTGCTTAAGTGGCTCAAAAAAGGTACTAATATCATTTAATATAAATTTAAACTGCAATGCATTTTCAATTAATTGTAAAGAACATGCAACTACTGTAAGAATGTCAAAAAATTATGTATGTTATTTCTAAAATAAGTACTTTTTCACAAGGACAGTAAATGTGACAGTAAATTTGATGATCTTTCTCTTTTCTGACTGCTGTTATCAGTCTCTCTAAGTCATGGGAACACTAGTGTGCATTTTTTAATGTCATTTAAGCCAATTTATTTAATTGTTATTATTATTGGAGCAATTGGAAACAAAAAAAAACATATTTGCTGTAGTCTCCCATTCATCATAAGTATACCCATCTACAAAGACTTCCGCTTTCCCTGGAAATTTAAAAAAATTCAGATTTAAAGGCCCATAAACCAGTGTGCTACATGCGTCACTTGATAAGTAGGTATCTAGTGGACAGAATAAGTTACAATCTCTAGTTAAGGAGACTGTTTACTCTCAGCTCACTATTACTAGGCAAGGTATTCACAAAGGCAGTGAATATATATAATTGAATAATCTGTATTTGTTTGAATCTAGAGTATCATCTATACTCTATTTCTCCACATACACTGTGAAATCCATCTCTCTTTCTCTCTATCGCCCCACCGTTATAATATCTGTCCTGTAGGTGTGCAGCGGGCAGAAATTGGACATTAATAAATCATAAATCTACTTTATTTCTGTAGATGGATTCAGTCTCGCCGTTAAAATTAGGATCGTGAGCATGTTGAAGAAGTAAATTAAATAAAGTGTGTGATCAAGGGATTTTCAACTGTTGGAAAAACCAGTTCATACCTGCTTAATGTGGTCAAATGAAATTAGTAACACCAATAACTTGTGTTTCTGCTGCCTAACCTGCGCGACCTTGGACCATAATGCATATGTTGGACACCTTACTATCCCATGAGGCCACGGGAGAAGATTTATGAATGGCAGTGAAGTGACACAACTGGTGCTGGTAGGTCACATGATAATGACAACATGGTGAATGTAGTAGGTCCGGATTACATTCATACTACATACATTGATAGAACAGATGTTATTACTGGTCGCAAATTTATTGAAAGTAAGTACCTACTCAAGAGAGTATGCCATTTCCAACATAGCCTCTATGATCGGAGCAATAGCAAACCCCAATGATCCAATCAATTCCACATGGACAAAATCAAGTCCCGCCCTACATTTTTTCTTGTTTGAGAAGACGTTTCACTCATAGTCTGTAAAAAAGAAAAAAAAATGGACGATGTGTCTGTAAAAAATGAAGCCAAAATATCCGCGCAGTGGTGTTCCTGAGGTAGAGGCGCGGTTTCAAGGTCCCGCCCATCCTCTCGCTCCCGCAGACTCAACCGCTTGCACAGCTGTCAATCATGATGGTACACACCATTATTATAATCAAATAACTAACGAAAACCAAACCTGTTGGAAAAAATGTGTGATAAGAAGTATCTAAAATGACAGGAGCCATCTTTGGAATTTTTTTTTTTTTTTTTGAAGTGCAATTGGGTTTTTTGGTTTGGCTCTCATCCCATTCAATTGACTCACCCTCAAGCCATCTTAGGTGTATATGACTTTCTTCCTTTGCACAAATACAGTCGGAGATATATTAAATAATATCCCAGCTCTTCCAAACTTTATAATGTCAGTGAATATAGGATGAGATTTTGAAGCCCAAAAAAGTGCATCCATGCATCATAAAAGATACCCACATGGCTCCAGGGATTTATAAAGTCCTTCTGAAGTGAAGCAATGTGTTTCTGTAAGAGAAATATCCATATTTAAAACTTAAAATCACTAGCTTCTGGCAGATGGCCGTGCGCACGTCGACTTACGCCAAAAGGGAAACTTCTGACGCGATGCTGGAGTATCATAAGCTTTGATGCCTCTCGTTCAAACAAAATGGGGCTAGGCAACAAACTCAAGCTCCTTTTCTCTTATATCAAAATCCTTCGACATTTCTCTTTAAAAATGATCGTTCCATCCGTCGTAAATCATGCTTACGGCCGTCTACCAGAAGCTAGATATTTTAGTCTTTAAAGTTTTAAATATGGATATTTCTTTTACACAAACACATTGCTTCACTTCAGAAGGCCTTTATTAACCCCTGGAGACATGTGGATATCTTTGTTGATGGATGTGTAATCCCTCCACCCGTGTCCTACTCGACCCGCTCCGAGCGGGCCTCGAACCCTGGTCTTGTTCAGAGTCAGACGCTCTAACAAGGAGGCTAAAGGACAGAGGAGTGAGGTTTTACTCGCACAGCAACTACTAGCTGGCCTCCGTTACACTCACCCCCCTAAACCTCACTCCCATCCGGGTCACGGCACCAATGTAACCCCTCCACCAGGGTCCTACTTGACCCGCTCCGAGCGGGCCTCGAACCCAGGTCAGAGGAGTGAGGTTTTACTCGCACAGCAACTACTAGCTGGCCTCCGTTACACTCACCCCCCTAAATCTCACTCCCATCCGGGTCACGGCACCAATGTAACCCCTCCACCAGGGTCCTACTTGACCCGCTCCGAGCGGGCCTCGAACCCCAGTCTTGTTCAGAGTCAGACGCTCCAACAAGGAGGCTAAAGGACAGAAGAGTGAGGTTTTACTCGCACAGCAACTACTAGCTGGCCTCCGTTACACTCACCCCCCTAAACCTCACTCCCATCCAGGTCACGGCACCAATGTAATCCCTCCACCCGGGTCCTACTTGACCCGCTCTGAGCGGGCCTCGAACCCAGGTCAGAGGAGTGAGGTTTTACTCGCACAGCAACTACTAGCTGGCCTCCGTTACACTCACCCCCCTAAACCTCACTCCCATCCGGGTCACGGCACCAATGTAACCCCTCCACCAGGGTCCTACTTGACCCGCTCCGAGCGGGCCTCGAACCCCAGTCTTGTTCAGAGTCAGACGCTCTAACAAGGAGGCTAAAGGACAAAGGAGTGAGGTTTTACTCGCACAGCAACTACTAGCTGGCCTCCGTTACAGATGGATGCACTTTTTTTGGGCTTCAAAATCTCATCCTCTATATAATGACATTATAAAGCTTGGAGGAGCCAGGATATTATTTAATATAACTCTGATTGTATTCGTGTGAAGGAAGAAAGTCATATACACCTAGGATGGTTTGAGGGTGAGTAAATAATGGGGTAATTTTCCAAGTAGTGCTCGCTGGAGCTCAAGGGTGGAGCTTAACCTGTTTAATGGCTGGAGAGATAGGGTTATGGGTAGGGTTAGGGTGTGGTTGGGGGATGCAGCTCCACCCATCATGCCTGTGGATCAAGAGGGTGGGAGCTGGAGGTTATGGCTCTGCAGTGAGTAGCCTCTCTAATTTCCACTAACCCTGTCTCAATCACAAAATATTTCCAGTGCACTGAAACGTTTGCTTCCTAATACGGGACGTACGGGACAATGCACCGTGAAAACCAGGGAGCTTCAATGCTCACTATGTTCCCTTATCGGAAACAAAATTGCGCGAGCCAACTCACCATACACACACAAAAAAAGATATCGCAATTTCCGTTTCATGCTGACTTTAAAGCCTGTTTCGACAGAGGTGAATAAGGAATCAGGATTAAAAATAATTTCATTTCTTAAAAAAAATGCAACCCAAAAGCATAAATAAAAATATTAGATAAATAATTATATTAAATACAGCAAAAGCTTTTGTTGTGGCAGCTATGTGACAGTCGGAAAAGTGAAACACCAAGATTCAATGCCATAAACAACGCAGCTTTGTGAGCTTTGTAAAAAGTATATATATAAAACCGCTCCATTATTCAAACCTTTTCCTTGAACAGCGTTTGACTTTCTTTGGTACAGACAAGTGGTCTTTTTTTTTTTACACTGTGGTCTCTGTTCAAACGGAGAAGGAAAATGAAGTGGACACACAAAGCCTTGTGACAGAGAATAGAAGGGATTAGACGAGTGTCAAAGCACTTTTGCCGCTCAGTAATGGATGTGTTGACACGTGTCGTCGTCCTCCTCCTTATGAAACCTCACGCTGTGTTGTGAGAGGATTTTAGCATAGTCCTTAAAATCTGAAGTCATTTATGAATGAAAAGAATGAAGTACTATTGATGAAATTGCTGCAGCATTGTGAGATCTTACTCTAAAAACCTTCTCGAATATAGAAACGCGCCCACACACACACACACACACACACACACACACACACCTCATGTGAATGGTGTGTGTATTGTCTGGCTAAATCCATCATCTTTTGTCGCACTCCCTTCATGCTTGACGCTCGAGAGGAGCTGAAATTGGCTGTCAGTATTCCAGTCCTGGACTCGGAGCCTCCTAATGGAATAAATTGGTTCCAAGATGTTCAATTTAACTGTGACCCAACACCTCGGAAAGATGATTCATCTGATATGCAAACCAGGGCATGACCAACAGGCAAGAAACTGCAAATGAACTGCTCCCTCTCTCTCTCACACACATGCAGACGAGTTTTAGTGTGTATACAAGGTCAGCTACATGATTTCGCTAATTTGCTGATTGGTCTCAGAGGAATGTGAACGTTTTCAATGCATGGAAACAATATTACTGATAGTTCAGATCTGCCATAACATTGTTGACTGGCCTAAACATGCATATATACACTCACTGGCTGCTTTATCTTGCTAGTACCAGGTTTGGACCCCCTTTTGCTTTCAGAACTGCATTAATTCTTCACGGCATACATTGAACGAGGTGCTGGAAACATTTCTCAGAGAGTTTGGTCCATTGACATGATCGCATCACGCAGTTTCACATCCATAATGCGAATCTCCCGTTCCTCCACATCCCGAAGCTGCTCTATTGGATTGAGATCTGGTGACTGGAGGCCATTTGAGATTAGAGAACTCTCTGTCATGTTCAAGAAACCAGTTTGAGATGGTTTGAGTTTTGTAATGTGGCATGTTGGAAGTAGCCTGTGGTACACTGGGATCATAAAGGGATGGACATGGTCAGCAGGGTTGGGGAGTAACGAAATACTAGTAACTTAGTTACGTATTTAAAATACAAAATTTGAGTAGCTGTATTTCATTACAGTTACATTTTAAATGGGTGGTAATCAGATTACAGTTACATCTGAAAAGTATTTTAGATTACCAAAGTGATTACTTTGAATTTTAATGTCATTTAAACAGAAATTGGTGATTCTCTGACTCTGACCGTCTGAAAAAGTGGAGTTAAGTTTCATGTTTTCGACTGTTTTCATGTTTTGTGAAAGTTGTTTGTGAGTCATTTTATAATTCACTCATCACTGCAACTTTTTCTCACAATTTGTTTTTTCCCCTCACAATTGTGAGTTTGCATTTGACAATTCTGACTTCTTTTTCTCACAATTGCGAGATTAAAACTCACAATTGCAAGTTATAAAGTCAGAATTGGGAGATATAAATTTGCAATACTGACTTTTTTTCTTGAAATTGTGAATTTAGTATGTGAGTTTATATCTCATAATTCTGACTTTTCTCAATATTGTGAGTTTATATCTCATAATTCTGACTTTTCTCAATATTGAAAATATTCTGACTTTATAACTCGGAATTGCAACTTTATATCTCACAATTCTGAGGCAAAAAGTCAGAATTGTGAGATAAAAACTCACAATGACCTTTTTTGTGTTTGTTCCACACTTATTAGTATTCTAAAGTATTCTAAAGTATTGAGATTAAGTTACTAAACTTGAGTAATGTAACGAAATACGTTACAAATGACTTTTTAAAGCATGTATTTTGTAATCTGTAGTGAAATACATTTTAAAAGTAACATACCCAGCTCTGATGGTCAGTAACAATCCTCAGGTAGGCTGTGGTGTTTAAACGATGCTAAATTGATACTAAGAGGCCCAAAGTGTGGCAAGAAAATGTCTCTCACAGCATTACACCACCAGCAGCCTGAACCGCTGATACAAGGCAGGATGGATCCATGCTTTCATGTTGTTTACGCCAAATTCTGACCCTCCATCTGAATGTCACAGCAGAAATCCAGACCCACCAGACCAGGCAACATTTCCAGTTTTAGTGAATTGTAGCCTCAGTTTGCTGTTCTCAGCTGACAGGAGTGTCACCGGTGTGTCTTCCGCTGCTGTAGATCATCTGCCTCAAGGTTGGACGTGTTGTGTTTTCATAGCTGATCTTCTGCAGACCTCGGTTGTAACCAGTGCTTATTTGAGTTACTGTTGCCTTTCTATCAGCTTGAACCAGTCTGTCAATTCCTGACTTCTGACATCAAGTCATTTTCACAGACAGAACCGACACTCACTAGATATTTTCTCTTTTTCGGACCATTCTCTGTAAACCCTCGAGATGACTGTGTGCGGAAAATCCCATTAGATCAGCAGTAATTGGCTGATTGAATGTGATTGGCTGATTAGATGTGTGTTAAACAGTTGAACAGGTCCTAATAATGTGGCCATTGAGTACGTGTGTGTTTTCTGTTTTAATATCAACGTTGAAAACTGTTGCGCCGCTTCATATTTTTGTGGAAACCATGACACCATTTTTATTCAGGCTATTTTGATGAATAGAAAGTTCTGAAGAAAAGCATTTATTTGAAATATAAATCATTTCTTTCCTGTCACTTTACTGTATCCTTGCTGAATAAAAACATTAAATTATTTATTATTCTAGTCTAGGTTTTAAGAGGTCTGGTTCGGTCTTGATCCGGATCTGTGCCTTGGCTCCAATTCTGATATAAGCTTATGAAAACTATAAATCATCACAGCTGAACATTAATTTAGAGAATATAATGAGAATCATTACTGTAATCACTCACTGCCAGTAACGATTACAATCACTGTACGCGCATTTGTACGTCCCCAAAACCAATTACCAGCAATCGATAGTTGTTTCTCACCCCAAATAAAGTCTTGATTTACCAAACCTGTCAGAGATTGATAAAGCCGAGAAATGTATGTTACGCTTTCATTCTGTTTTCATCTAATCGCACACGTATGATCTGACCAGATGACTTATCGCCGGCTCGAGGAGAGCCGTTTTCTCCTGACCGAGGAATCGGAAGCACATTATTAAAGACAGAAACACAGCTGGGCCCGGATCATCGCCTCTGCCCGACCTCCAGGTGGACCGTCGCCGCGCTGATGAGAACACATCTGATGGGCCGCAGGAGGAAACAAGACCAGAAAGGTCAAAGAAATTTTCTTTATTTTTTTTTTTTCCCATCTCTCTGCCCATCCATCTTTTCTCTCTGTCCTTCAGTCTCGTTGCACTGTGACATTCACCGAAGTTTAATCTTCCTCGTGAACATCCGGTGTTTCCAGTGAGGATTTCGACTGGATTCTGATGATTATTTGAATGTAGATTTGGCATTTTATTTCACCATCTGCCTGGCGGGCTTTGCCTCTCAGTTCATTAACTGTTCATTTACACACTCCTTTTTCATTCCGTCTGCTTCTCCCGGTCTGCGAATGATTGTTTATTATCTCTGATTCAGTTTTTAATTAAAATACTCCTCTGCTGAAGCTGTGGAGAGATACAGGCACAGCAGAACCCTCGGGAAAGATGTGCTGGGACATGCGCTGCTTATCAGGCAATCTGCATTATATTACTTATTATTATTGGTTCATCCAAACAAAATGCAAAATAGATTGCTAAAATGATGTAGTTCATATTTGTGTTCATGCCATCATAGCCAAACTTTGAGCAATAACCATAATAGTTCAGCTTATTCTGGCCATGTAAAAACATGTAAAGTGACCAAATACAGTTATAGTTTAAAGGGAACATATCATGACTTTCCATGTTTCAATGCTCTAATCAGGTCACCGGTGCATCTAGCAACCCAGAAAACGTGGCAAGCCTCTCCACCCATGGCTCTGTTTGGCAAACAGGTATTTTATATATAGTGGGCGTCCATACAGGCTTTGCACAAAAGATTAACATGAATCAAAGCCTCAGCATCTACGTATATTTATCCACTAACCGTTCAGAAACGTCTAAAAGTCTCTCCATCAGTGTCGACTCCGGTTGGAACAATGTAAGGATGAACACTTTCCTCATTTTGTCTGCGTGAGATTCTCCAGCTTTGTTGTTGTTGAGCTGTTAAAGCTCCGCCCTCTTCTGGAGCAGCAGCTCATTTGCATTTAAAGGGACACACACAAAAACGGCGTGTTTTTGCTCACACCCAAATAGAGGCGAATTTGACAAGCGATAATAAATGATCTGTGGGGGATTTTGATCTGAAACTTCACACACATTCTGGAGACACCAGAGACTGATGTTACATCTTGTGAAAGGAGAATTATAGGTCACCTTTAATTTGTATGTGACACAACTATTTTATAAATCAGGTTTTGTGAAGGTTTGTGAGTTGATGATGAGATAATAATTAATTAAATCAGAAAAATGTAAAATAAAAAAGATTGAAAATAGAAACGTTCTTTTGTTTGTTTACCTGCAGGTCATGTGACCATTAACTGGCATCAGAGAACTGTGAACATGCAAGTGTTTGCATGTTTTTTGGCTATTTTTTTGCAATCTTAATCTTAAAATGTAATTTATTCCTGTGATCAAAGTGTCACATGATCCTTGAGAAATCATTCTAATATGCTAATTTGCTGCTCAAGACACATTTCTGATTAAAAATTGATTGTATCGGAAAACGTGATACAATCTTTTCAGGATTCTGTGATGTATGGAAAGTTCAAAAGAACAGTATTTATTTTAAAAGGAAATCTTTTATAACACTTTTTTACTGTCAGTTTTTATCAGTTTAATGTGTCCTAAAAGTATTACTTTATTATTATTATTGTTTTTTAAAATCTTACTGACCCCAAACTTTTGAACAGTGTGTGTGTATAAATATAAGTGAATATTTTAGGTCAAAGGTCAATAAAAAAAAAAAGTTTGTTTCATAGAATTATCATAATCATATACCAGCATGCAAAAACTTTAAATAACTACGTATAACCTATTTAAATATTTCCAAAAACCTTTCAAACTTCAAATCCATGCACTAGCTCTTTCTAACTTGTAAACAAAACTTGTGTAAAGCCAGCGAATCAGATGATTTCTTTTGTGAACCACATGATCCTGAGACTAACGGGTCTAATTAATGGCATTATTATCATGCCCGGGCTGGAAGTGTAGTATTTATGATTGTGAAGACACTAATACTAATGTGAAGCCATCAATTAAATCACGCAGGAATCGCTGATCTCACCGAGACAATGAGAGATAAATCACTGCAGTGTGTAGTCAATTAAAACGTTTTAAAACTCAAACAGACAAAATCCATAACGTCTGTCTGTGCTAGAGCTGCGCGGGCGCCAGTTCGGAGCCAGCGGCGCATAATAGTGTTTTCCAGGCCACGACGGAAAGATTAAATACCAAACGAGCATCTCAGAAGGCCCGAGTCTTTGATAAAATGCCACTAATAAAATAAAGCTCTGAAAATGACTGGAGATTCGTTATCAGAGCAGGAGGATTTACAGAGAGAATAAAGCGCCCACATCCAGCAAACGAGATGAAAGAGAATTCCGAGGAGGTGAAGAGACATCTACAGCATATGGCCTTCATGAGACGCACAGCTGTTTGATGGAGGGACACTAGAGGAAGTGCTCTGGCACCCTTCCTGTTTCCTCCTGGTGTCACTGCGTTTGATGCCCCGTGAGAACACTCGGCCAGATGTGCCCACAGGTGCTGTGTGTCTTCGCACAGCTGTCCTTCACCACCGAACGGCACGGACCGTGATAATATCAAGGACGCTCTTTCAAGTGTATAGACGCACGGCCATCTTTAATAATGTTCTCAAGACTAAAACTTCATTTACACGTCGTTCATGGGACCTTTTTTTTTTTCCTGCAGCGATTTAGTTAGTTTTTTTTTTACTACTTGTACTTCAGAGAACTTTCAAAAGTCACGTTTCCATAATGTTTGAAAAATGATTAAAAAAAAGAATGGCGTTCGCATGACAAAGAAAAAATGTTTTTGAAACGTTTAAAAAACTGGACATTTTGAATGTTTAGAGACACTATAGAAATGGTTAATATTATAATTCGCAAATTTTTTTTAAAGCAAATTCATAAGATCTGTCATCTAGCGCATTTCACGTTGACACTATGTAAAAGACACATGCCTTCGCCGGCAGTTTGATTGACAGGCGATCTGACCAATCGTAACCCTGAATCCGCTATTTTGTGTGACAAAGCGGTCAGGGGAGTTAGTAGATTAACGTTGGTGAACTTGAATCACGTCTTGAAACAACATTCCTTCTGATGTTCATTCATGTTTATTTGATGCTATAAATGAACTAGTATGAAGAGATGATCGGTTCACGAGGAGCTACAGCGATCTGTCACCACACATTAAACACACACTAGACGCTATTTATTGTTTAAACTTCTTTAAAAAATTACAATATTTTAAATATGAAACTGTTTCATACGTTGTCAGTGTCCTCTTTGCTTCCAGGATGTATTTTTCACTTCGTGAGAACATGATGTGTGGCGTGAGAGCGCATGACTTGTCATGTAACTGAAAGGGGGGGGTCTTTGCAAAGGGTCAATTGCTAGAAAAGTCACAATTTTGAGAAAAAAAGTCAGAAATGAGAGTTTATACACTACTGCATGAGAACATGATGTGTGGCGTGAGAGCGCATGAGTTGTCAGACAAAGCAACAGTAACTAAAGGGGGCGGATCCACAAGTTTTTTTAATTCACATGATATATTTGTATGATTGTGATTTAAAGCCTCTTTTTGATGTACAATCAGATGTTTCGTTGATTATTTTTCTTCATATCTGTAATTTTCTCAGTGTCGTGCATTGCTGCATGAGTCCTCATATATTTCCATCTGTGTTATCCAGAATAAACGAGGACAAGAATGGCAAGAATTTTCTGTCTTAAATTTTCAACACAACCCAGAAAACACACCGCTACATGTTCTTACTGTATATTTAAGAACGGTAATTTAAAAAAGACTGAGCGTCTGCGCACATACACATTCAAATGTGCAAACCTACTGACTAAACCGGTAAAAGAACGGCAGGAATGCATTAAAGGTCTTCGGTTTTCAGTTGGAAATTTAAGCGGCCTTTAGTTAGGGTTCATGACGGACGTGATTCAATCAAAAACCTGCTTTAGCTCGATAATAATATTTTTTTAGAGCTAAAACGATCTCTGTCGATTCATTTTCCCATCATCGCTGTGAAGTTGCTGTGAAACGATCTGTATTGTGAAAAGCACTATATACTGTAAATGAAGATGACTCGACTTTTGCAATTTTGGGCTACAATTTGCCATTTGTTTTTGATTATTATTCTAATACCATATGTATTAATATGTACAATCGGATTCATCACAATTTTAAGAAAAAATGTAAGCATGAAGATTATTCAGCGAGAAAATAACTATAGGATGAGACGTGATTTTATCCCATCGGATGTTGAAGAATGTCTACAAGAGGTTGGAGGTTTGGTGACATCAACAAAATCGATTATAATCATTATACGTTTCTTTTATTATAGTTCACAATAAGACAGTGATTTCATTTTGTCATGTTTCATGCCATAATTTAATAAGCATTTTTTAGAAACCTCCTGAATAAGATTTATTGCACAAATGTGTGCCAAGAGAATCAAAGGAGGATCAAAAAAACGGGATCACTATTCAAAGAACATGGAGTTTCCATGGTTACACATCAACCCCCCACACACCTCATACACCCCCAAACCCCAGAGGAATGCAGGACCGAAGCCTCTGATGTCAGGGATTTTTCCTTTTTTTTTTTTTTAAGAAAAAAAAATCATGATATAGGTCACATGAATGCAGTTCATGCTGTGAGATCACAAACATTTCATCTGTACGGTTTGATTTGAAATTCTTAGTTCAGACAGTTGGGAATCGACGATCCGTGTCATTTAATGTATTTCTCGTTACTTAATTTTAATGACCCAAAAGGTCCCGTGAAGTGGAAAATATGTAGATGCATTTTTACAGTGAATAGCATATATTAGTAGCATAATGCTTATCTTTGCATTATACATTCTGCTTTACTTCTATTTTACTTTCAAAAATAAAGATTTTCATAGTTATTATGCAATAGAAGAAATATGATATAGAGTTGATGAGCCAAAACATTATGACCAGTCGCAGGTGAAGTGACCACACATTAAGATCTGTGTAGATTAGATGCAGGGCTGGGTATGTTACTTTTAAAATGTATTTCACTACAGATTACAAAATACATGCTTTAAAAAGTCATTTATAATGTATTTCGTTACATTACTCAAGTTTAGTAACTTAATCTAAATACTTTAGAATACTTTGGAATACTAATAAGTGTGGAACAAACACAAAAAAGGTCATTGCAAGTTTTTATCTCACAATTCTGACTTTTTGCCTTAGAATTGTGTGATACAAAGTTGCAATTGTGAGTTATAAAGTCAGAATTATGAGATATAAACTCGCAATATTGAGAAAAGTCAGAATTATGAGACATAAACTCACAATATTGAGAAAAGTCAGAATTATGAGATATAAACTCACAATATTGAGAAAAGTCAAAATTATGAGATATAAACTCACAATATTGAGAAAAGTCAAAATTATGAGATATAAACTCGCAATATTGAGAAAAGTCAGAATTATGAGATATAAACTCACAATATTGAGAAAAGTCAGAATTATGAGATATAAACTCGCAATATTGAGAAAAGTCAGAATTATGAGATATAAACTCACATACTAAATTCACAATTGCAAAAAAAAAGTCAGTATTGCAAGTTTATATCTCCCAATTCTGACTTTATAACTTGTAATTGTGAGTTTAAATCTCGCAATTCTGAGAAAAAGAAGAAAAAGAAGAAAACTCACAATTGTGAGGGAAAAAACAAATTGCGAGAAAAAGTTGCAGTGACTTTTTTTACAATTATAAAATGACTCAAACAACTTTCACAAAACATGAAAACAGTTGAAAACATGAAACTTAACTCCGCTTTTTCAGACTGTCAGAGTCAGAGAATCACCAATCGCTGTTTAAATGACATTAAAATTCAAAGTAATCACTTTGGTAATCTAAAACACTTTTCAGATGTAACTGTAATCTGATTACCACCCATTTAAAATGTAACTGTAATGAAATACAGTTACTCACATTTTGTATTTTAAATACATTACTAAATTACTAGTATTTCGTTACTCCCCAACGCTGATTAGATGGGAAGCAAACCATCAGTTCTCGTAACCAGCATGTTTGATGCAGGAGAAATGGGCAGGAATGAAGATCTGCTATTAAGATGCGCTTCGGTTGATCGGATCGCAAGTGGACGAGGGAGATAATCTGTCTCTTTTGTCCACTTCCAACCACTGATTTCTTCGAGGGGAGGGTCTCTGGGTGGGTAAATGTATGGGGTTTTCAGATCTGTCAATCTAACGGACTAAATAAGCTCACGCAATTTGCATATGAACACGACCGGAGACGACGGAAAAACATTCGCTATCAGAAATTAACATTTAACATTTTTCCTGAGAATGAATAAAAGTCTAAACGGCTTGCCATAAGAGTGGGATGTCTTGTTCAGTCTTGTCAGGTTTCACCTGCAGCTTTTATGACTTTGTCCACTATTGATCTCAATCACATCTACACGTGTGTGTGTGTGTGTGTGTGTGTGTGACTGACATTTGCTTGCTCATGGTTGATGTATACGTGACTGTCAGTAGTTGTTTGGGTAAAAAGTGAGCTTCATTAGTCTGTTGCCCTTCTTGCAGGGGGTCTTTCGTATTTCCTGATGTCCTGTACACGTGCGTCATCGCTCACAGATGTCACACTTACACAGGTGCGGGCGTTTCTCATTACTGCAGGTGTCAGAGATGCTTAAACTCCGGATGAGTGATGTCTGCAGGCGTGTGTCTCTGAAACAATCACACACACATCTGACATAACGTTTGAATGCATTGTTTTGTGCATCTGCTGTACATGCATCACAATTGTATTTAACTTTTGTTGTGAATTATTTATGAGGAAATGGCAGCTGAGTGGATACATTATCATTTGCAGACTCTTTTTCATGCACACACACACACACACACGCTTTGTCTTAATTAAATGTCAGGCTATGTCAATTTTGATTTTATTTGCTATAATTCACTGTCCTGCTTCTTTTTTTCTTTCTTTCTCCAAATGGTGTATTTACAGATCGTCTTCATTATTAAAGTTCTAATCGCCCGCTCTGGGTTTGATCTCCTCGCACTCTCTTTCTGTCCATATAGACGGCATTGGACACATTTGTCAGGCGTTTGTTATTAATAATTGGAACTCAAACCTTGGGTACAATTTGAATTATAGACACCGATCACTGAATTAAACATGGATGTAATGAGGTCATGTGACAACAAAGTGTTAGGAACATTTAAAAGTGCGGTCGCGTTTACTGTTTTAAGATTCATTTTCACGAAAAAAAAATAGCATTTTAATTGGAATCCACGCGATTGGGAATGTCACGTGAGGGTGAAAGATTTCCTCGTGTTGATTTCTCTCGCAGTCATCTCGGTCACGTAACATTAATATTAGCCGGCGAATTCGAAATTCACAGGATAGGAAATGTTTGATGTCCGATTGTATGGAAGCTTGTTGTTTTATGCCATGTAATAAAAAAAGAGTTCTCAGAATAGTGGCATATAAACTCTCATTTCTGACTTTTTTTTCCTCAAAATTGTGACTTTTTTAGCAATTGACCCTTCGCAAAGACCCGCCCCTTTCAGTTACATGACAAGTCATGCGCTCTCACGCCACACATCATGCTTTCACACAGTGAAAAATACATCCTGGAGCAAAGAGGACACTGACAACATGTGAAACAGTTTCATATTTAAAATATTGTAATTTTATAAAGAAGTTTAAATAATAAATAGCGTCTAGTGTGTGTTTAATGTGTCGTGACAGATCGCTGTAGCTCCTCGTGAACCGATCATCTCTTCATACTAGTTCATTTATAGCATCAAATAAACATGAATGAACATCAGAAGGAATGTTGTTTCAAGCGCGGAAAGATTTCAAGTTCAAGTTCACCAACGTTAATCTACTAACTCCCCTGACTGCTTTGTCGGACAAAATGGCGGATTCGGGATTATGATTGGTTAGATCGCCTGTCAATCAAACTGTTTGCAACGGGTCAATTGCAAGTTTATATCTCGCAATTGAGACTTTCTCTCGCAATTCTGACTTCTTTCATGGGAATTTTGAGTTATAAAGTTCATTTCTGAGGGAAAAAAAGACGGACCTTCAGTTTATATCATTCAATTCTGACTATAACTCGCAATTTATATCACGCAGTTCTGATAAAAAAAAAAAAAAAGTTGCAGGATGTACACTCCCAATTGCGAGAAAAAAGTCAGAATTGGGATGTAAAATGTCGCAATTACATTTTTTTTTAAAATTCAGTAGCAGAAACAAGCTTTTTATGTGGTCACATTAATAAAATTTTTTGGGATTAATAACTGCCAAAAAGGTCCAATGTATACTGTCAATATGCCATGTTGGACATATTGCATTGTGGGATACAGTACTTAAAAATAGCAATATTCTTTAGCTATAATGTGCACAGACATGCATTCCCTAAAAAGTAGCCGGTGTACTCTTATGTCTCTGCTGTTGATGCTTAAAGTTTTGACTGCTGAAAACTTTCAGTTAATTACAGAAAAGAAAAGGGAAAAAAGGCAATAAAAAGAGGGCAAAACCTTTAAAGAAAAAGAGGAAAAGACTGTTCCTCGGTGACAGGAAGACCTTATTCTCCTGTGGACTGTGACAGCCTGTCAGAGCCGAGACAGGGTCTGGGACGATGTCAACCGTACCCAGAATTCAATTCACCTCCTCATTTAAAACATCCCAGCGAACGAGTGAGAGAGAGTTGATGAGGGAAGGGTCGTAATGTGAGCGATGGACAAAAAACATTTCACAGTAATTGAGGCCGAAAATGAATCTACTCTTCTGAGAAATTCAAACTGGTATCGCACAAGATACAGGCGGAGAAATCGAAAATGAGGCAAACACGGAGACATGGGCCGAATGCCAATTCATATACTACACGTCCTAAATAGTACGCAAGATTAGGATGAATGCATCCCACACTATAGGGTGCTGAAAACATGCAAAAAGATGAATGAATCCTGAGGTACTGAATTTAGCCAGACTCTAATATTTACGTGCAAAAGAACTCGAGTTATGAGTCTATACTGTAATATTTTTGTTTCAACTTAAAAAAAGTAAGTGTTTATTGTCTTAAAACTAAGTTTAGTCAACTTGAAATGTGGTTGTCTTAACTGATATCCGAGTTAAATTCTACGTTATACATCCAGTCCCAGTGGGAAGGGAAGAAAATGTGTGCGAGTGTAGGAAAGAGGCTAAATGTATTTCATGTGTAAAGCCACATTCATTCATTTCATTTCATTTTAAATGGTTATAACACTTACATTTTGTGTTTTGACAGTCTTAACACATCTAAAATTCCATTTCCATACTAAAAACTATAATATTAAAAACATATTCGGGGTCAAAATGCATTCGGACCCGACTGACAGATATCGCATTGTTTAAAATATCTTAAAAGACAAATATTTTTTATGCATTTCAAATACATGAATCTTAAATTTAGGCCTGTCTGTGTGTGTCTATACATATATATTTACACAGTGGGGAGAACAAGTATTTGATACACTGCCGATTTTGCAGGTTTGCCCACTTATAAAGCATGTAGAATATTATAATAGGTACTCTTCAACTGTGAGTGATGGAATCTAAAACAAAAATCCAGAAAATCACATGGTATGATTTTTAAGTAATTAATTTGCATTTTATTGCATGACATAAGTATTTGATACATCCAAAAACCAGAACTTAATATTTGGTACAGAAACCTTTGTTTGCGATTACAGAGATCATACATTTGCTGTAGTTCTTGACCAGGTTTGCACACACTGTTGGATTTTGGCCCACTCCTCCATATCCTTCTCCAGATCCTTCAGGTTTCGGGGCTGTCGCCGGGCCATACGGACTTTCAGCTCCCTCCAAAGATTTTCTATTGCGTTCAGGTCTGGAGACTGGCTAGGCCACTCCACACACCTGGCTGTGTGTGTTTCGGGTCGTTGTCATGCTGGAAGACCCAGCCACGACCCATCTTCAATGCTCTCACTGAGGGAAGGAGGTTGTTGGCCAAGATCTCGCGATACATGGCCCCATCCATCCTCCCCTCAATACGGTGCAGTCGTCCTGTCCCCTTTGCATAAAAGCATCCCCAAAGAATGATGTTTCCACCTCCATGCTTCAGGGTTGGGATGTTGTTCTTGGGGTTGTACTCATCCTTCTTCCTCCAAACACGGCGAGTGGAGTTTAGAACAAAAAGCTCTATTTTTGTCTCATCAGACCACATGACATTCTCCCATTTCTCCTCTGGATCATCCAGATGGTCATTGGCAAACTTCAGACGGCCTGGACATGTGCTGGCTTGAGCAGGGGGACCTGCAGGATTTTACTCCATGACGGCGTAGTGTGTTACTAATGGTTTTCTTTGAGACTGTGGTCCCAGCTCTCTTCTGGTCATTGACCAGGTCCTGCTGTGCAGTTCTGGGCTGATCCCTCACCTTCCTCGTGATCATTGATGCCCCACGAGGTGAGATCTTGCATGGTGCCCCAGACCGAGGGAGATTGAACGTCATCTTGTACTTCTTCCATTTTCTAATAATTGCGCCAATAGTTGTTGTCTTCTCACCAAGCTCTTGCCTGTTGTCCTGTAGCCCATCCCAGCCTTGTGCAGGTCTACAATTTTATCCCTGATGTCGTTACACAGCTCTCTGGTCTTGGCCATTGTGGAGAGGTTGGAGTCTGTTTGATGGAGTGTGTGGACAGGTGTCTTTTATACAGGTAACAAGTTCAAACAGTTGCAGTTCATACAGGTAATGAGTGGAGAAGAGGAGCGCTGCTTAAAGAAAAACTCACAGGTCTGTGAGAGCCAGAATTCTTACTTTTACTTTTAGATTCCGTCACTCACAGTTGAAGAGTATCTATGATAAAAATTACAGACTTCTACATGCTTTGTAAGTGGGCAAACCTGCAAAATCGGCAGTGTATCAAATACTTGTTCTCCCCACTGTACATACATATATATACACACACACACACACACACACACATATATATATATATGACAGTAATATGTGGATTGGGATGCAGCCAAATGGGTTTGTTCCAAATTGGGTGAGTTTGAGAAAAAGTAGTGATGTTTAAACTTCAAATTCTATGTAAAGTTTTCAGAGAAGGATGGAAAGAAGAAAATAAATAAGAGATCTTCCAGAATCATAATCATTAAATAAAAAACGTCACAAGATCCACAACTGCAAGCATATATCATTTCAAGCCACCACATCAGAGAGAAAGTAAATTATCCGGTGACCTATTGGTCATGCTCTAGTTTGCATATCAAATGAATTCTCCTCCCTGTGTGTCAGGTCAGAGATGAATTGACCTGGAATATCTGGGAACCAATTTATTTCATTAGGAGCCGCGAGACTGGGATCACACGGCCTGAGCCAGCGCATAAGAGACAGTCAGTTCATGGCAAATTATGCCACGAAAATCATTCGTTTAAATATACAAAAAAAATATCTGTAATTACTGTCTGCAAACATCCTGCCTCAAATACAACACATACATTGGTTGTGCCAACTAATAAACAATGCAATGCATATTTGTCAGTCACACAAATGAAACAGTTAAGAGTTAATTATTAACTATTTGCATCTATTTGATTTTCAAAATGCATTATTCAGATTGCTCAGAATCAGCATAAATCATTGTTCCGTTTCCTGCTTAATTTATGTATCACTTACAATCATACTGTACAAGTTTATTAGTTTATGTTAATGTGTAATCCAAATAGATGGAAATTTTATATGCCATTCAAATAAATTAATCTTAGATTTAGGCCTAATTTTTTTTTTTTGAGCAGTAACTCTACATCTTCAAATAAGATGCTAGAAAGTATTTTAATATGAAAAAAATGACTTCGCATCTTCTGTTCTCATAACTGAGGAATAAGTCAGAATTTATAGGTAATGTCTGAACACGTTCACTAACAGTGTCTAGAGTCGTGTGGATGAGCTGATGTTGCTCTCATGTAAAACCAGCATCTCAAAGCCTCTGCTTGTTCCAGCTAACCTCACATTTCTTTGAACACGAACACATTCAAATCCCAGAAATACAAGCGCAGAGGGAACATCTACTGTACACACTGAAGTAAAGATTATGTTTATTAATACTTTAACTCTGAAATGTTTTGCTGCATATTTGGTAAGAACAGGTGTATTTACATGACATCATTTCATATTTCTCTATTAAAATATATTTATATATATGTATGTGTGTATATATACTGTATATATAACTGACTTTGATAAATAAAAAGAACAAATGTTGCTGGTTGTTGCTGGTAGTAACAATGACAATTCTTGATATCAACAATTCAATTTCCACTAGTATGAACTATAATTCTTGAAATCTGTAATTGTATTTTCACTAGTGAAATCTCACCATAGGCTGCCATTCAAATTCAGTTGTTGATATCAAGAATTAATTTCTTACTAGTTGAAATTCCAGTTTTACATATCAGGAATATAATTCTTATTAGTAAAAATCATCATTTCTGATATCTGAAAATGATTTCCTGATATCAATATAATTTCTGATGTCTAAAACGGCTTTCTTACTAGTGACAATCACATTCATGATATCAGAAATGAACATTTTTACTAGTAAGAATTGTATTCCTGAAATGTGAAACTGGAATTTCAACTAGTAAGAAATTAATTCTTGATATCAAGAATTATAGTTTATACTAGTGGAAATTGAATTGTTGATATCAAGAATTAACATTTTAACTAGTAAAAATCTAATTCTCGATATCAAAAATTTATGGCAAGCCATTTTGACTTTTATTCATTCTCAGGATATGAACTTTCACTAGTTAAAATGTTAATTTTTGATATCAGCAATTCAATTTTTACTAGTGAAATCTCGCCATAGGCTGCCATTCAAATTCAATTGTTGATATCAAGAATTAATTTCTTACTAGTAAAAATGTTCATTTCTGATATCATGAATGTGATTTTCACTAGTAAGAAAGTCGTTTTAGATATCAGAAATTATATTGATATCAGGAATTTATTTTCAGATATCAGAAATGAACATTTTTACTAGTAAGAATTCAATTGTTGATATCACAAGTTCATATCCTGAAAATGAATAAAAGTCAAAACGGCTTGCCATACACTGTAGTGTTTCAAACAAATGACAAACTAACATTCTAAATAAGAACCTTTTAGAAACATCTGCGTTCCGCACACCAGAAATATTGAAATTCGTGAATATTTTTAAGGCCAGCACTCATAATTCATTAGTGACTTTGGCTGCCTTGGAAAAATATTGAAAATATTATTTGCTCAGTGGGCAAAAATAAAATGTTTTTAATTTGTTGGTTTTGCTTATTAAGCCGATTTCTGTTGGCCAATAAAAATATGAATTAATAGCAAAGCAGTAAAATGTTAATAACACCAAAGAGCCTCGCTGAATGGAAGGTAAAAAAAAAGGCAGAATCGGTCTTTGGGGTTTCGCGTCCTGATGATTCAGCAGGAACTTTCTCGTGAAGTTCTGCGGACGAATTCTCGCCGCTGCCTCTTTCTCTTAAAACATTTTCTGCTCTGCAGAGTGTTCGATAAGTCTGTTACCATGGAAACCCAGACATGGTGGCAGGGTCGGCCTCTCCGGTGCGGACACGAACGAGGGGAGACGTGAACGAGACGATACGAGGCGAGAATGGGTAAAGACATGGAGATGAGAATGAGGTTGAATGGGGAAGCGTTCCTATGGGGCCTCAGATCTCGATCTGGCTGTAGATCCGTGTGGGATGAAGCGGAGCGAGTTCAGGACCTGAAACACGCTGAGCAGGTTCCTCCGCGGCTGGACTCCTGCTGCGGCGAGATGGTTTCTGCAACCTCTGACTGCAGCAGATCATTCTCATTAGCTATAATGTGCTTCACCAGACAGTGTGCTGCTTCATCTATATTAATATTCTCCTAGAGAGAGAGAGAGAGAGAGAGATACCTTTCCCGTCAGTCTTCACACACCTTGTCTCTGGCTGTGACTGCATTAATTAGCTCGTGAATATTCATGAGTCATGACACACTGTAGCAGAAGGGCTGTGAGTCAGCAGAAAGTGCTCGAGACAATCACACTTCTTTACGCACAATCACACCCGATCCACTTCAAATAATCATCTGTAAAACAGCCTAAAGGTCAGCAAAAAATAGATCATCCCAAAAAATATACTTCTGTCATCATTTACTCAACCTTGTGTCATTCCAAGATGCTTTCCAGAGACTTCTTTTCATCCGTGGAGCACAAAAGGAGAAATTTAACAGCATTTCAGCTCACTCAGTTATAAAATACTTTAAATTGATCAAAAGTGACGGTAAAAACATTGATATTTCTAAAAGATTCTATTTCAAATAAATGCTGCTTTCAACGAATCCTGAAAAATAAAATGTATCTCTGGTTCCGCCGGTTTTCAACATTGATAATAATAATGTTTCTTGAGCAGCAAATCAGAATGATTTCTGAAGGATCATGTGACACTGAAGACTGGAGTAATGATGCTGAAAATTCAGCTTTGATCACTGGAATAAATTAAATGTTAACATATATTCACATAGAAAACAGTTATTTTAAATTATAATAATATTTCACTGTTATACTGTATTTTTTTGATCAAATAAATGCAGCCTTAGTGAGCAAAAAAAGGTTTTAACGGTAACGTGCAGGGCCTAAAATTAACACGTGCGAAATGAGAGTAAAAATTGGAGTGTTTGAAATGGTGTCAATCGCCAGTTGGGCGATAAAATATTATAAATTCTAACAATGCAAAATTGTGAGAACATGAACAACGCTCAAGACAGTTGACGATGAGGCAGTGAAACTTTAATCCTTGCCAATTTAAATAAATCATTACTCGCAGTGTGGGAAGGTTTCTGTGCGCAAACATCTGAAGGGCCCGTACAGAAATTTCATTTTCATTTTATTTTTCATCATTTAGCAGACGCTTTTATCCAAAGCGACTTACAGGGGGAGCAATTAGGGGTTAGGTGTCTTGCTCAAGGGCACTTTAGTCATGGTATCGAAGGTGGAGAGAGTGTTGTTTATTCACAATCCCCACCTTCAATTCCTGCCGGTGTGGGAATCGAACCGGCAACCTTCAGATTACAAGTCCGACTCCCTCACCACTAGGCCACGACTACCCCTAGAAATCCGTGTCTCAACCTAACTAATTTTCATCATCAGGATGGTCCAATTTGTGAGTCCTCGTGGATGGTGCGAGTACAACAGTGTATGCGCCAAACGCATCTTTCTCCAATCATGGACAAAGACGTATACTTTAAAAGGCTTGGCGGTGCGGAACACAGAAAACGGTATATTGGGTACATGCATTATCTCTTAAAGTGCTGTCTGTGTTTTTAACAAGAACAATCACTCATTGCTGTTGGCTGAATAACTTTTCTAACTTTAATAAGGTTTAATCTATGTTTCATGGCTGGTAAAAAAAATATATATTTATGGCTGGTAAATTGTCTCAAAGGATTAGTTCACTTCAGAATTAAAATTTCCTTATAATTCACTCACTTCCATGTCATCAAAGATGTTTTATGTCTTTCTTTCTGTCTTTAGTTGAAAAGAAATGAAGGTTTTAGAGGAAAACATTCCAGGATTTTTCTCCATATAGTGGACTTCAATGGGGTTCAACAGGCTGAAGGTCCAAATGTCAGTTTCAGTGCAGCTTCAAAGACTCTACATGATCCAGACGAGGAATAAAAGTCTTATATAGAGAAACCATCGGACATTATATACTTTTTAACCAAAAAGGCTTGTCTTGCACCGCTCTGTGATGCGTCACACATTACGTAATCACGTTAGAAAGGTCACGTGACGTAAGCGGAAGTACCGAGGTAGAGTGACAAAACTCCATCTCATTTTCTCCTACAACTTTAAAATCATCCGATATCGTTGTTTTATCTTTACACATTCGCTTTGTAGACACTGTATCGGTACTTCCTTATTCCTCGTCTGGATCATGTAGAGTCTTTGAAGCTGCATTGAAACTGACATTTGGACCATCAACCCGTTGAACCCCATTGAAGTCCACTGTATGGAGAAAAATCCTGGAATGTTTTCCTCAAAAACCTTAATTTCTTTTCCACTGAAGAAAGAAAGACATAAACATCCTGGATGGCATGGGGTGAGTAAATTATCAGGAAATTTGAATTCTTAAGTGAACTGATCCTTTAAGTCATTGGCAGGAGTGGCATTCAGACATGATTCAGTTTGAACGTGCATAAAAATGAGTTTTGTTCACTTAAACCTTTCTTTGTCATTTAAGAAAGTGTCAGTTTGCATATTCATAATCTTCTCCATGTGTCAGAAAGTCAGGTTGAAATGACATGAGGGTGAGTAACTGCAAAACAGAACAGAAACTAGTTCGTATTAATTCTAGTATACTAATTGTAACCTTTCGATCTGGAATCATCTCAAATCAGTGTTCGTATTATTATCGGCTGTCTATAAATAAGCTCAGATGTTCATTACATACCTTGGCTGAAGTTTCAAACCATCCCACGAAGCCGTTCTCCTGGCAGAACTGCTCCATCTTGATGCCATTGTTGGTGAGGACGTCTCTGCCCTGATCGCACTTGTTGGCGAGCAACACGGCCGCCACGTGTTTGCCGTTGGATAAACTCAGCTTGGCGTCGAGATCCTCCTTCCATTTCGTCACCGCCTCGAACGTCGACGGCCGTGTGACGTCAAAAACGATAAAGGCTCCCATGGCCTCCCGATAATACACCCGCGTCATGTTTCCGAAACGCTCCTGGCCTGTGGACGGAGTCAGAGAAAACCACATGAGTCTTCTGTAATAAGAGCTACAGCCTGTAGGACGTTTTTCGAGCTAATGAAAGAAACATACATACATTCAATGACCACAAAGACAACAATGAGATGTTTATTGTCAGTTGAACCCTTGGGTGAATGTAAGAGAATTTCACTCTCTCTACTTCTCCCTGATCCACGTGATGGTACTTTGAGATTCTTGTACACATTTCCAAGCCTGGATATCATTAATGAGGAAAAGCACATTCCAGAAGCTCATATTGATCAACTCCACTGAGCTCCAGCCTCACGCCATTAAACCTAAAGCTCTGATCTTGGCCACGACTCAGTGCTCGGGATTAGTGTCAGAAGTTACTGGAGTGAAGTCTGAGAAACACTGAAGAACGCAGAACTGAGAGAGCGGAGTCTTGCAATTGAGAAATGAGTAATTGCCATTTAAAACGAAAGGGAAAAAATGCTTCTTTTTTTTTTTACAATAAATGCCACTTGATAGCTTATCTAATGCAATACTTTTTAATTGGCCAAATAAATCAAAAATCGAGTGGATGTGATAATTTCAAGATTTATGACCAAAACGTCAACGTCATGGTTTTCTATGGAAGCCCGTTTCTGCTACTAGAAAAAAAAGATTATTGCGACTTTTTATCTCACAATTCTGACTTTTTATCTCACAATTCTGACTTTTTATTTCACAATTCTGACTTTTTATCTCACAATTCTGACTTTATATCTCAGAATTCTGACTTTTTATTTCACAATTCTGACTTTTTATCTCACAATTCTGACTTTATATCTCAGAATTATGACTTTATATCTCAGAATTATGACTTTATATCTCAGAATTATGACTTTATATCTCACAATTCTGACTTTATATCTCACAATTCTGACTTTATATCTCAGAATTCTGACTTTTTATCTCACAATTCTGACTTTATATCTCAGAATTCTGACTTTATATCTCAGAATTATGACTTTTTATCTCACAATTCTGACTTTTTATTTCACAATTCTGACTTTATATCTCAGAATTCTGACTTTTTATCTCACAATTCTGACTTTTTATTTCACAATTATGACTTTATATCTCAGAATTCTGACATTTTATCTCACAATTCTGACTTTGTATCTCACAATTCTGACTTTATATCTCAGAATTCTGACTTTTTATCTCACAATTCTGACTTTTAATTTCACAATTATGACTTTTTATCTCACAATTCTGACTTTATATCACAAAATTCTGACTTGATAATTCACAATTCTGACTTTTTATCTCACAATACTGACTTTTTATCTCACAATTCTGACTTTTTATCTCACAATTCTGACTTTATAACTCAGAATTCTGACTTTTTATCTCACAATTCTGAGATAAAAAGTCGCAATAATCTTTTTTTTTTGTTAAGTGGCAGAAACGGGCTTCCATAGTTTTCTGTAAAGCTGCTTTAAAACAATATATTTTCTATATACAAATACATCTCACTGACATTATTTTCTCTTGAGAACAACTTCACAATGACAAATCACGCTCCTGTCTGATGTCCCTGTGCATTTCATCTCCTATTGACAATGACGTTCCTGTTTTCCCTCTTTTGGAAATCTCCCTCACATGAGCGGTGAACACATGACCGCGCAGAGGAACGTTATTCAAGAGAGACTTGAATAAAACAATGAGGAATTAGAATACGACATATTTGAATACATAGCAATATTAGACCAAAATATTAAAAAGTTAAATAAGCCCTTTTAGTGTGTATAACTAATTTACGTATGTCTGTCAGCATGTCTATCTATAAATGCATAGAAAATATTCTTCCCAACTTCAAGAATAATAATAATAATCACGAACATAATAATGTATAAGTCTTTACATATTAGCCTACAACACAACTTAAAACAATTTTTAAAATATGTTGTGTGATTTAAAATGTTTCTTTAATTATAATAAGTAATTTTAAACCAACCTTGAGCCCAGAAAAAAAAAAAAAAAATGACAAAAAAGTTACCGGCGATGTCCCAGAGTTGCAGTCGGACGGTCTCCTGGTCGAGGTTCAGAACTTTGAGCGCGAAATCCACGCCGATCGTCGCGCGGTAGTTTGGTGAGAAGTTCTGGTGCACGTAGCGCTTGATGATGCTGGTTTTCCCCACACCCAGATCCCCGATCACCAGGATTTTATACAGGTGTTCCTTCAGGTGATGGTTCTGCATGTTTGTGTAAGATGGAGCCGAACATGGACGCGTGTGATCTGCAGTGAGACTCTGAGGGAAGAAACAGAAACGCCCCGCCGAGAGGAAAACTCAACTTGTGACTCGTCAGTCGAGCATGAGACCAGAGACGTGAGGAGATGGAGGGCCGGTTGAAACTTAATCAGAAATTCAGAATATAAGTACAGCTGCAGTGGCGGAGCCAGGGATTTTTCATAGGGGTGGCCAGGCAGGGGCCAGCAGTTACTCTGGGGTGGCACAGTATATTTATACTGTATATAAAACCGACATAGACGCAAGTACTTAAATGTTTGCATCACATTATATATTTCATGATAAAAACCCTATACTCAAAAATAACATCCAAGTCAGCTAATTAAAGCTAACATTAACTGCTTCCTAAGGCCCCGATCACACAGAACGCGTTTTGTGCAGTGAGAGGCGACTTTTTTTAATGGTTTTCTATGGCAGTGAGCGTTCTGCGCGCTGTTTATGCGCCCCGGGCGCGTCGCGTTTTTGCAGGAGCGCCTGAAGTTGACAAAAAAAAAATCAACTCTGAGCAGAAAAGCGTCCGACGTCATTTTTTCCATTGGCCAATCAAATAAATGGAGAGACGGCTTTCCCTCGTGCTGACGAATGTTTACAGTTCTTTGGACACTGCAAAGATGGAGCCCTTTGCTTGTAACGTACTTTTTTTTTTTAAGTTTCTCCTAATATTACAGTTTGCAGTTTAACACCAAAGAGCGCTCGCGCTACACTGACAGGACAGCTGATTCAGTGGTTGCCTAGCAACATAAATAACCGCAGCTCACTGCTTTTGTTTTTTCTGACACTGTTATCTCTAAAATAATTTAAAGGAAATAAAATAATTTTTTCTGAATTTTAATAACTCACCCGAAAAGATGTGTTTGTGTGCTCAAACTTTTGAGTTGATCCAGGCACCGAAGCGACGCTACTCTCCTTGTCTCCACTTTTTTACAAACGCTGAAAAGGCGCGCTATAGAAGCTCTCGCGATAGATCATTTGTCTACGGGATTACATGTGAGTGTCGCGAGAGTTTCGCAGTCCGAACGTTGTCATATAAACGTGATCTAGGTCCTCCTAGATCAAATATCTAAGAAATTATTTTTGTCTTTTAAAAATGCAGTTACGATCGGGGTGGCCAGTGGGGTGGCCGTGATTATTTCAAGGGTGGCCGCGGCCACCCCTGGCCACCCCCTGGCTCCGCCACTGTACAGCTGTCGAAAAAAAGTTGGACTGAACACTAACAAAAAGTCCCAGTCACTCTGAAATAGCTGTGGTAGATGTTTGAAAGAGTGTGAGGACCACACCTCCAAGATCTGGCAAGTTTTCTTAACTAATGACAGTCAACATGTGCAAAGACTGAAGTGTAGGCCCTATTATTTACACCGACTACCCTAAAAATATACCATGGTGCTTGTTAAGCAAGGTGTCCACGTAAATACAATGGCATATAGTAATTTGGTACCACCACAGTACATTTTTGTATAGTAAATTTACATAGAACCTCCTTACTGTAATGTGCTTTGGCTTGGATACGAATTTTGATTCAAGACATGCAAATGAATAAGAGATTGTGCCATGAAGCAGTACAGGTAAGCCACAAAAAATAACTGTTACCATGTAATGGTAACTTCTCAAGTAAGGTTAGATTACCCCAAAATTTAAATTCTGTCATTAATTGACCCTTCGTAAAACCCGCCCCCTGTTGCTATGCCCGACAAGTCTCACGCCACACATCATGTTCTCACGCAGTGAAAAATACATCGCGGAGCAAAGAGGACACTGACAACGTATGAAACAGTTTCATATTTAAAATATTGTAATTTTTAAAAAAAGTTTAAACAATAAATAGCGTCTAGTGTGTCTTTAATGTGTCGTGACGTGTCGTGAACCGATCATCTCTTCATACTAGTTCATTTATAGCATCAAATAAACAAGAATGAACATCAGAAGGAATGTTGTTTCAAGCGTGGAAAGATGTGAGTACACACAATTTTTTAAGTTAACCAACGTTAATCTACTATATCCCTGACGGCTTTTTTAGATAAGATGGCAGATTCAGCGTTATCATTGGTTAGGTCGCCTGTCAATCAAACTGTTTGAAGGGTCAATTACTCACCCTCACATTTCAATCATCTTCAGAACACAAATGAAGATCTTTTCGATGAAATCTGAGAGATTTCTATCCATCCATAGACAGCTACATAATTTCCTCTTTGAGATTAGAAAACTTATCCATATGAATTGAGTGGGCCAATTTTTTTTTGAAGAGACTCGATCACTTTTTTATGATGAACAATTTAACGTAGGCTTTTATTCACATATAAACATTAATCAGGGAATCTGAATGACTGAATGAACAAACTTCTTCCAGAAACGTGCTGGGTAACCAATGTGGTTCGTTCTTACAAATTTTAAATCAATATATTGTTTTGTGTAAATGAGTGGGTAGGATGATTTTCATATCATTTTGAAGCAAAAATTCTAGGCTAGAAGATACAGTTTTTAAAAGTCTTGTCCACAAATATTCAGTATGGGTTTTATGGCCTTATTTCGACTTTCTACAAACCACACACGTCATTTTCTCAAAACTACAAAGTTTGTGCTGAATACAATGCAGACTTTAGCCATGAAAATGTTATAAGTAGCAGAAATAAATGTCAGGGCATGTCAAAACCTCTCTAGGGCCCAGAACACACCCAGACCCCGGAGGGTTAACAACACATCAATGAGATAAATACAATATTTATTTGTAAAGCACATGTAAGAAAAATAAAACTACTAATAAAGGAACACCCAGCAATAAATCAAACCTAGAATCAAGGAGTATTGAAAGCTAAAGAGAATGAATAAGTCTTCAGAGCAGATTCGAAGGTGGAAACAGAGGGATCTAATCTAACGTGGAGAGGAAGTCTGTTCAAAAGTTTTGGACGTGCTGTCGCAAAAGCGCGATCGTATCGTTTTTTTTAAGTCTAGACGTAGGCACAATGACAGTGATCACTGGATCTCAGAGTTCTGGAGGGAGTGTTCGGACAGAGCAGATCAGTCAGGTACTGAGGGGCCATTTATAAACATAATTACATTTTAAAATCAATTCTAAATTGCACTTGCACGATTTCCACTTGCTGCTGATGGGAGAGGGAAGACTGAGAGACACCTTAAGAAAACGAGTTACAATAATCTAGAGTTGTTGTGAAAGCATGAATCACCGTTTGGAAGTTACTCTAGGATAAGAGAACCACGGTCAACATCAAACACACAGTTTCCTTAAGCCCCAATAGAATTATTTCAGGTTTTATTTTTGCTTGAATTTAGAAAATGACTTTCTTTTAAACAGGCCAACAATGGTTGTAAACCATTTTTATCGTAAAGTTTTAAGGGAAATCGATCCGAGTGTCATCAGCGTATAGATGATAGGATACACCGTATTTATTAAAAATAATAATTTGTTACGTTTACTTTTCTGGGTACTCAAAGCTCTTTACATATGGAGGGGGGAATCTCCTCAACCACCACTTTCTGGGGGGTGTTCCACAAAGCAGGTTATGTGACATCCCCAGGTATGTTTAAAAGTAAGTAAGAAGGTAACCTCAATTTTTGGTTCCAAAAACAGAGGTAACTTTCAGGGTATTACTCTGAACATAACCCGTTCATGTTCCAGGGTTAGTTTGCTTAATAGGTATTCAGATGCATGTTATTTAATTAATATAGTTATATCTATGTCACTAAATTTGTTTTATAGTTAGATATATACACATATTATACATTCATTATACATATATATATATATATATATAAGTACTATTATAATGTTAATTGAATTCTAATATATGCATTTATTTTATTGAAATCTCACATGAATCGGCTTTATCACATATCCATTATGTGATATCATGTTAAATATTTAACAAAAATAGGTGGCGATGTGCACTAAGTAGGTTATGTAAATCACCATTAAACAAAAGAAAAAAAGAGGCAGAATGACTTTTTCTTAGCATGTTTCCATGGTGAATCATTGATTCGTTGCTCGGTTGAGAATGTCTTGTGTTATCCGGGAACATAGTCTGGGTTGGCTGAGCTCAAGAGTTCAGGGTATGTGTGATGGTAAGATAACCTTGCTTTCTGGAATACCCCCCAGATTACCTTTAAAGTCCATAGACTGTCTGTTCACACTGCTGTTAAAATGTTTCTGACAAGTGGATATGATGATACCAGTTTTCCTGTTTGACAAAGCATATATTTTAATGATTAAGAGTCTGGCCATCTGAGATTTCAGTATGAAGATAAAGATTCGAGTCATAGTTTTTAAAATGTTTGTTTTTGGCATCGAATAGAGCGTTTTGACCTGGAAAGGCGATGTTTTGATGTCACACTTAACATGTGGATAGTTCTGATGCAAATATCCGCTGCATTGCATTGCATCCCGAACGACCAAAACCCACTTAAGTCAAATTGAATTTTATATCATTTATGGGTTAAAGTTTCTACAATTCTGATAAAGTATTTAGGCAACACAAAGTCGAGTACACCTGAAGTCAAAAATATCTTAAAGCAGCTTTATTAAAAGATCATGACACAGATACAGAGATAAAGGCAAAAATCAAAGACTGATACAGCATTGGATTCAAGTAGTCCTGAGCAGCTCGTCTTCTGGCAAACAGCCTGACAGGACTAATACATGCACATCCCTTTAGTCTATTGCTATTGATAAAAGTGTTTGTTCTTTAATCCACAAGTACTGATTTTCCTGAGAACAATTGCCTTGATATTCTCTGAATACAGAATGTATTAATGTCCAATTAAAACAGTGGTGCACAAATTTATGCAGCAGAGTGCAAAAGTGACATTCGGCTCACATGGATCAACGAACATCTAAAATCCCTTTTTTCTAAAAACATACTGAAGGCACCCAACTTCAATTAGCGCAGATCCAGCTAGAGAAAATTAAAATGGCCTTTTTCTGTCATTCACATAGTCCTTGTGGAAATCCAAACGAACAGAACAAAAAAAGGACAATAATGTTATGGCGTTTGAGGGGAAGAGCGTGAATGATGCAGACCGCAGGTCAGTTGCAACAAAACGGCTACATTTACGTAGGTCTTGCCTCTAGATTAAGACTGTTACGTCAATTTAACGCCATAACTAGACTCTGGACAGGGTTGTTTTTGGCTGACAGCAACAATCGGAAGCATAGGTGACCCAAAACATGACCGGCTGAATCAGAACAAGGCGCACAGACGGCTTGATCTGGAGAATTTAAGCTCCAGGTGGATCTGAGCAAAAAAACATCTTGACTAGATGCTTCGAGATGAGGGACAGAAACAGAGTGGCTCCACTATTGTTCTTTAACAGCGCTGGCGACAACAGAAGGGACAGTAAAAGACACAGAAGATGAACAAACTCCCTAGGAAAACTCAAACAGAGCTAACTTCAAGTGTCACGTGGAACTAGACCAAAGAGAAGAAAAAAAGCGAAAGGCTTTGAAGCAGACTGAAGTTGGTTTAAAGATTCAAAATGTTTAAGGGGAAATGGGACAGAATCAAGTCTCAATCGGGTCTTGTAATTTCACATGTTGACACCATTTACTATGAAAAAGGAACCTGAAAGAGAGAAAGATGAATTAAAAAAAGTGAAGTTACTATTCTACATGGCTTCCTTGATCAACCAACCAGTCTACTGAAGGTCAAAAAGTCAAGAAACAAATTAAAAGTTTTCCCTTTTTTAGGCAGCAGAATTGCCATTATAAAAACACTCCGAAACATGACTTTACTGACCAACTCGTCTACACCCGCTTTACAGTTTGATGATTGGCGTAGCAGCTACAGCAATGCTCTCAATGGCACACTCATCCGTTCCGCGACGGATTCTGAAAAACCCGTTCTCGCCCCAGTTGGATCCCCAGCTGTTTTTCACGATCCAGTATTTCTCCCCGGTCTTATGGCACTTCCCGTACCCCACCAACAACACCGCATGATTGGTCAGCTCGAAAGGATTGTTGGTGTCGCGGAGGCCAGTGTGATGGTAGATGCCGTCTTTGTAGTTCATGAAATCTGGGTACACCTCCAGCGCCACACCCATGGGGCCGTTCCGGACCAGCTCCAGCATCATGGCCGCCTCGCTGCATCCGCCGTAAAACCCGCCCACGTAGTGATATTCGGAGGCATAGTACCTTGTGCATTTCTCAGGTACTTTACAGGGAGAATCATCCCCGGTGTACGGGAAACAGTCCTCCTCCACAATGCCGAAGTCTTGGATGTATTTACCAATCAGATATGGAAAACCGCCATCACAACCTGTAAAGAAAACAAAACCCTAAGAAATACAGACTCTGAAATCCAGTAGAGGATTAGTTCACTTCAGAATTAAAATGTCCTGATAAATTTACTCATCCCCATGTCATCCAAGATTGTCTTTTTTCCTCTTCGGTCACAAAGAAATGAAGGTTTGAGGAAAACATTCCAGAATTTTTCTCCATATAGTGGACTTCAATGGGGTTCAACGGGTCCAAATGTCAGTTTCAATGCAGCTTCAAAGACTCTACATGATCCAGACGAGGAATAAGAGTCTGATCTAGAGAAACCATCAGACATTTACTAAAAAATAAAATATACACGCTTTAACCTCAAACGCTCCTCTTGCACTGCAATTACGTAATCACGTTGGAAAGGTCACACGTGACAATGGAAGAAGTACCGTGGTAGAGCGAAAATCTCCTTCTCATTTTCTCCACAAACTTCAAAATAGTCCAACATCGTCGTTTTACCTTTTTTTGTAAAGGCTGTTTGACTTAGTCTTTGCACGTTTTCTTTGTAAACACTGGATCGGTACTTCCTCCTACATCACGCGTGACCTTTCCAAAGTGATTACATCATGTGTGGTGTGTCGCAGAGAAGAGAAAGATGAGCAATTGAGGTTAAAAAGTATATCAATTTTTAGTAAATGTCCGATGGTTTCTCTAAATAAAACTCTTATTCCTCGTCTGGATCATGTAGAGTCTTTGAAACTCCACTGAAACTGACATTTGGACCGTCAACCTGTTGAACCCCATTGAAGTCCACTATATAGAGAAAAATCCTGGAACGTTTTTCTCAAAAACCTTCATTTCTTTTCGAATGAAGAAAGAAAGATAAACATCTTGGATGACATGGGGGTGAGTAAATAATCAGGAAATTAATTCTGAAGTGAACTACTGCAGAACATACATTTAATCGCACATTTATGGGGGAAAAAAGCAACACATCGTAAAATTTAATTCATATAATGTTATATAATTGTAGTGATAACTTGATTATGACAGTTGCAACAATTTATACCCGATATCAGAGGAAAGTAAAATAACAATTAATTTGATTGTGGTAGTAACAACTTTATAACATTGTAATTAACAAATAAAGGAAATGTTCCCATTAATAATAATAATAATAATAATAATTTTAACATCCCTTAAGCAAAGTTAGTTCATTCCTCTCCCAATTTTAATGCAACTACAATGGGAAAACTTGTATCCTGAAACTTTTCACTTCTTTTAAAATGATGCAATGCTTAAAATGAAACTAAAACTACATATAAAAATATCATGCACGTCTATCCCTGAAATCTTGGTTACACTATTTTAAGGTGTCTTAGTTAGTGTAATTGTGCATTAAAGTAATATCAATTAACAACATGTTCTTACTATAGGGTTAGGTTAGTTGCATGCAATTATACATAATTTACTGTTATTTCTATAGTAAGCACATGTAACAAAAAGCACTGTAAAATAAATTGACATTTTTAAACTATCTTGAACCTACAGGAGGAGGGGGAAGGGAGGGGGACACCAAGTCAAACATTTACGCAATGAATCCATTCTGATCTCAATCGGATTGTGTAACCATAATCCTGAGGGGACTGGAAAAGCAAACGGTCACAGTTTTATAACTGCAAATATGCAGACGGCCCTCTAAAGTTCAGCACTGATACGGCACATATTAAACATTTGCCTCCGTGCCTTTTACCTTGAGAATACTGGGAGCAGGACACCACTTGCTGTGGACTGAACACGGGCTGCTGGGTGTTGTTGGTCTGGACTCGGACTCGTGCTTCAAGCATTCCCATGGTGGCAAAAGAGTAGCAGCTGCCGCATTGAGCTTGAGAAAGAAAGAGAAGCGAATAAATCATTTACAGATGAAAAAGGACAATTCACAACCTCATTTCCTCCTCCTACAGAAACATCCTTTAATCCCATCTTCTTCCTGCTCTAATGTTTCCCAAGCATCTGAAGGAGCTCTTAACAAAAGGCAGACACTATCGGAGCCACTCCAGACACGACAGTCATCGCCTGAAGAGCCGATCATCTCCTCACACTTCTGAGAGAAGACAATATCCATCCGTGTTTCTCTTCGACTGTAAAAGACTGACTAGAGGAGATGAGACCCTAAACCAAAGAGCCACCAAAACACATTGAGACGAGACCTTTAAAGATGGTCAGATATCTTAAGACAAATAAGAGGGCTTTAAATACACAAACTAGTGACCAGATCTGATCAGCTTGCTCAAGGTCCAAAACATCCATTTCACATTTAAAAGCTGGAAAAACATCTACAATAATAAAACAAAACTAACGATATGTAGCTTGCAAAAATGTTTCCTCAGAATACATGGAGAAATCTGAATTGCTGTCGATGAAGATGCGTTTAAAAAGAAGCAGATGATGTTTACTGGCCCATGCTAAGAAAATGGGATCAGTGGTTGTGTATGTGATTTTACATAATATTATATTAAATTTATATGCATACATACTGAAAGAAGTTTAAACTGGAAAACTAAACAAAAATAAAGACATATTCTTAACTAAAAATTCAAGCCAATTCAAATTACATACTGTAATCGATCCTATAGAAACAATACTAAAATTACACAAACACTAATCATAGTCATTAAAAAACATCCCTGGATGTTGAGGACAAAACTTTAAGTCAATTATTTTTATACACTTAAAATGCAATATTTATTTATTACAACTTAATGATTTTTCTTCTTGTTTAAATTTGCTTTGGAAATGCACAACAGCCGAACACAAACTAGGGGAAAAAGCTTGAAATTTCCCAGGAGTTTTTTCTAGCATCATGTCAGGCTCTTCCAGTAAGAACCGCTCCATCACTGACAACAGCACACTTCCAGGATTTCAGATTGATCACAATCAATAATAGCAGATTGATGTTTATCCCAGGACTAACTCAACCCTTTAAATGCAGTCCTTTACCACCTGCAGTTAAAAAAAAAAAATGAAAAACTCATCATTTAGGGTGTGTTCACACTCGTTTTTTTAACCAAACCACATTTAGTCTTGGTCCGACTAGCGTTCAGATTGGCAATTTTATCACCAGACCAAAAGATACCGAACCTAAAGGTATCAAAATACGTTCACAAGCTGATTGGTCAGATTTTATGACGTATTGCTCATTTTGAGACGGAGCTTCCCGAACATCCAAAACAATGCTGTGTGTGGATGTAAATGCGCTCGTTGTATGCATGTATATGATGGTATTTTGTCCAGCTGGGAACTCTCCGTCACGCACAGAACCGATCTGCTGTGTGATGCCTGTGATGGGCAAACTCACGACTAGGACAAGAAAAACAGATATGCGTGAGGATTTTGTCCTTTTTAGGGTCTCATCTTCATGTTTTTGGTCCGTGTTGCGTTCACATATCATACGAAACAAACCCGAGTTTGCTTGGAAGCGGACCGAGACTCATCTTTTCAGTGGTGCGCACTAGGGTTCGGATGGCAGCGTTCACGCATGTTTAAGTGAACCGCACTAACAGAGCAATCGCACCAGGGTTCGTTTAAATCGAACCAAACATGACAAGTGTGAACCCTAAAGCTGTTCTAAACCTGTATGTGTTTCTTCTGCAGAGTTTCTTCTTTGTCAGCCCATCAGCTGTCAATCTTTAAAATATCTTCTTTTGTGTTTAGAAGAACTCATACGGGTTTTAAACAACTTCACAGTAAATGACAGAATTTTCCTTTTTAGGTAAACTATCCCTTTAAGACACTTTATATAAATGACATGTTCTTCTTCCCGAGTCTCCCGAGTCAGTGTCCGACTCCGGTTTGAACATGTAAGGCTGAACACCATTACTGACAATTTATGACATTTTAGCTGCGTGAGATTCTGCACTTTTGTTGTTGCGAGGCATGTGCTGTTGAAACCCCTCTTTTGGAAAGGGGGCCGGGAGCAGCAGCTCATTTGCATTTAAAGGGATATTTCACCCAAAAATGAAAATTATCCCATGATTGACTCAAGCCATCCTAGGTGTATGTGACCATTTTCTTTCAGACGAACACAATCAGAAATATATTTAAAAATATCCTTAGGTTTATAATGGTTGTAATTGGATGGCCGCATTTTGAAGACAAAAATAATGCATCCATCCATTAAAAAAAAAAAAAAAGTAATCCATACGACATGAGGGTGAGTAAATCAAATAATTTTCATTTTTGGGTGAACTGTCCCTTTAAGACACTTTATATGAATGTTCAGCTCTGAAGAAACCGTTTCGGTTGCAGTATTTCCTCTCACACACCTTGGTTGCGGACAGGGCTGACATAACTGACTCCGTTCACGTCCCTCCAGTCCCAGCGTTCTGGAAGACCGGCTGCCATCTTACTGTCTGCAGCAACGGTCACGGGCCTGACACGTCTGAGAAAGAGGAAAAACAAACATTTTACTATTCATCTTCCGAATTTTATTGCCGTTCCTATTCCGTAACCAATATTCTGCATGCAAAAAATAAATGGTGTTTTGTTCATGCATTAACTGAAAACAGTATAGACTAAAAGATAATTTCTTGTGATTTAAGAAATGACTTTGGTTGATCAAAATCAATATTTTTTTTTAGCCGAGACCTACTTCTAAATAAACAGCACCAGATATCAGTTTTAAAGGCATCCATTATTCATTTTTACACAAAAGCCTGACTGCACCAATTAAAGCGTGTACCGTGGGATCCTGGAGGCACGTCCTCCTGATCTTCTCAGCATCTCCTGTATGGTGAAGGTCTCATGGACGCTGTACGATGTCGCTCTCCAAGACTTCTGAACGGAGTTTATTTTATCCACGAACTCCATGTTGTTTGTGTATGGCAGCTTCATGAGTCTAGAGATCATTCAAGACGTTTGTTACCATACAAAGCATTAAACGCATCAATCATGCAGTGCAGCAGGGGAGAAGATCACATGACATCTGGTCAAGATACAGCGAGATTGGAGACAATGACATCACAAACGCTGCTGACGCGATCAAACACTCACAGATTGTGTTCGAATCCAAGCATGTGACCGTGGTCGATTCGGGGCGGGACGGGCTGCACCTTCTTCCCAGCGAAACAGGCCCAGTTATTTCCCAAAACATCATGAACCCAGCCGGGCATCGTCTGATCGCAGTAACTGGTCACCTCTGAACCCTGCTGAGAATACTGGACACGGACAAAATAATAAATACTCGCTGTAATAAAAGACAGAACTTAATCCACTTCCAGATGGTTTTTAAATGACAAGTTTATGTAATTCTCCAGCAACATCAAGTGACCCTTACTAAGGATGCGCAAAACTTCCTTTTAAAAACTTTAAAATTGTTTGTAAATTCGTATGCGAAGGAAACAGAACGCCGCAGTGTTATTAACTAAAACCATCAGAAATTGTACTGAGATGTACAGAACCATGACATGCAAGAGTTTAAAAAAAAAAAAAAAAAAAAAAAAAAATTATATATATAATTATTTTTTTTTTTTTTACAATTTAAAAATATATATATTGTGGCCATGAATGAATTTGTTCCTTCATCTAATGTTAGCACGTTTTACTAATTTGTTCTCTTGTTTAAGTAAATTGTGGGAATGATACAATAATTGTTCCCACGATTTACAAAAAATGAGGGAATGAATTAATAAATAATGGGAATGAACTCTTAATTTGTGGCCATGAAATGCAGGGCTCCATAGAACTAAAACAAAATTAGATGAAAAACGAAAAATAAAAATAATAAAAAAAAAATAAAATAATTGAAATAATGCCTCCTTGGCAACTAAAATAATGTGTCATTTAATCATTCCTTCAAGTACTAAAATGACTATTATGGGATTCAATTCCCGCCTATAGTATTGCAGTCACTGATCAAAAAAATAAGCGTGAATCAAATTAAAAAATACATGTAAAAAAAAAAATGTATATATGTATTATTAAAATAAATAATACAAAATGATCAGAATACCAAACAACGTGGTCACAGATCAAAATATAATAAGCGTGAATCGAAAAATTAAAAGTGCATTTGAAAAAAAAGCATAAATAAAAACTTTATACATTAAAAAAAATATATTGCACAAATTTTAAACGTGTGTTTGTGTTCTTAAAAGTTGTTTTCCATGGTTGAAACTTAAGAAAAACAAATAAAAATGACAAAAGCACAAATTACTCATTTACCGAATTAAACTAAAAATATTACAAAATGCTGTAATAGTAATAAAGCTAAAACAACTGGAACTACACTGTAAAAAATTGCTGTCATTTTTACAGTAAAAATTTACAATAGGCTACTGTATATTGCTATGAATTGTGGGAACATGCTAAATACTTGCTATAAATTTTAAAGTAGTTTAAGATGTGCATGTTTATTAAGGTACACATTACATTTTCCAATGATTCTGGGAACATTATGCAGTAAATGCTATAGAATACGTACTTTTTTTTTTAAAGAAAAAAAGCCAACTGTTGCCCAAGTTTTGGTAAAGCAATAATCAACTATAATAAATGCAGTCCTTTCAACAAATTATTTACATTGTAGACTATGACATTTGATACGTTCACGTCTAGTAGTCACTAAAAGAGCATTTGTAAAATCATTCCACATTTATTGAGCTAAACACACGCAGAACAAATGAAACAAAAGTGCTGAGGTCAGAATTCCCCTTCTGTTGTGAAACCTCAGTCATCTGATCAGTCATATGGTGTCATCTGACACTGAAAGTGTCTCGTCACGCTTACCTTGAAAAACCCGAACCATTTGTAGTCATTGATCACCACTTCGAATCCCTGGTTATAGATGAGCGTGAAGAAGCCCGTGTGGCCGAGGTCATCCACAGCTAGAAACAGCTTCTGCAGGTCCACGGTCACCGTTCTCACCGTCTTTCCTGTTTAAAAGTCAGCCAAGTTTATTTTTAGAAAAAGAAGGAAGTAGCTTTGGTGATTTGCACCTGGGCTGCCAGAGCATTCTGGATATTATATGCATCATTGAATGATGCATCCCTTCCACCGAAAAACGCAAAATCATTGACTTATTTTTCCCCATCATGTCCCTATAGGGGCTCTGCGCTACACAAAACAACTTTATACTTGTGCACTAAGACAGTATTAATATAGTAATATTATAATGCTCAACAAAATACTATTCTACTACTTTCTATAAAATGGCAATACTATGCTTTTTGATATGATATTCTTAGATTTCGGTTAAGTTGCATGGGAATACCATAGTACCTGATCATGGTAAACATTCAGTAGTGTGGTACACAAATTATAGGCCTAATATTACTGGGTCAAAGATGAAAAAGGGTTTGAACATCAAAACAATAAATGCAATACAGCTTTGAATGGTTGTTGCTTCTCAATACATCAGAACGAGTCCCGTTTAATTATTTTTTTCTGAGTAAGAAGTTAAATATCCCATATTTACAGAAGGCAATGTCATTCAGTCATATTTACAAAAAATAAAAAAAAAATCTATTTTATATTAAAGACAAATGCTACTTTTTAAACTAGGTTTTACCCATTTAAAACGCAATAAAATGTAATATGCATTTTAATATAAATTATATTTTAATAAACAAAAGTGTTAAGCTACACTGAATGACAATGAAACATTGTTTACCCCCACATTTTGACATTTTATTCTCCCAAAACTTATTTGAAACCTTAAAAATAGACGTTTTACGTGCATTTAACGCGTTCTATGCATATAAAAGCCCTTTTGCAAATTTCTATTGTCATCTAAATGTCTTCGACCCAATCTGATCTCGGTTTTCACGGTTGTGTAGGGTCTACAAAACATTTAGGTCAATTACATGAAACCGAAAGTATAGTTGAACTTCCTCGTGGAAGACAAAAGCGCACTCGTTCAGATAGTTGAGATGTTTGTCTGGTCTGACCTGGACTGGAGCAGTCGATGGTTCGATCCTGACCCACATCGGACACGCTGAAGATCCAGGTGCCCAGCAGGTCCTCATAGGTGCAGTTGGCAGGAGTGTCGGCCGCACACCCGCGGAAAAAAGCAAATAAAACAATGAAGGAGAGCGCGCGCATTGTTATGACTGTATAAAAGTTAAAAACTGATAAAAAATTGGACAGCACGCGGGGTTTTTTTAAAAAAAAATGACCGGACGCAAATAAACACGCGCGTGTCCTTTCCTAACACCCTGAAACTCTCTGTTGACCAGCCTCTTATACAGCAATGGTCATATGACACGGGTCATGTGACACGCCAGGGAGCGCGCGCGCGCTCGCGCACACACCAGTAATTATATCACTTCTACAAAAATACATTCATCGCGCGTTTGATCCCGTCGCTCACACACGATGATTAACTCTCGCGACAAACACACATTAACTCAATCACATAAATGTCCATTCATCACGTGAACAGACAAACATTTATTTACAGTGACACAAGTGCAATTTACACACAAACAACAGTCTGAAATCACATTATAGAAGTAAAGTTCATTGCAAATGTTTCCCACAAAGGTGTATCTTCGAATTAAAAACATGAAAACCGTGACAGATATTTTGGTGAAGTGAAAATTCATGACACAGTCACCCTGATTTTATAACTTGTTAGTCAGCAAATCAAGCCGAAGGACGTGTCGTTGAGGGTTTACTCGTTTCACTTCTCGCTTATTTAAAGTGTTTTGTGAGATGTGAGTAGTTTTTGGGGCATGTGAATCAAAGTTTCTGCTCTTTGCTTAAACATTTTGCTCTTTTAGGGTATGTTTACACGAAAGGAGGTACTAAAAACCGAAACGTTTTTCCTTTGCGTTTTTCGTGAACAGACGACAACGTCGTCCAAGTGATCCTCGTTCACACAGATCCTGAAAAACGACTAAAAACGCTGTACTATTCATGCCAGGCCTATGGAAGCACGTTCCACCACTGAAAAAAAAAGAAGATTATTGCAACTTTATATCTTGCAATTGTGAGTTTATAACTCAAAATTCTGACTTTATATCTTATAATTCTGACTTTATAACTCGCAATTGTGAGTTTATATCTTGCAATTCTGACTTTATATCTCACAATTTTGACTTTATATCTCACAATTCTGACTTAATATCTCACAATTCTGACTTTATATCTCACAATTATGACTTTATATCTCACAATTCTGACTTTATATCACACAATTCTGACTTTATATCTCACAATTATGACTTTATATCTCACAATTATGACTTTATATCTCACAATTATGACTTTATATCTCACAATTCTGACATTATATCTCACAATTCTGACTTTATATCTCACAATTCTGACTATATCTCACAATTCTGACTTTATATCTCACAATTCTGACTTTATATCTCACAATTCTGACTTTATATCTCACAATTCTGACTTTATATCTCACAATTATGACTTTATATCTCACAATTCTGACTTTATATCTCACAATTCTGACTTTATATCTCGCAATTATGACTTTATATCTCGCAATTATGACTTTATATCTCACAATTATGACTTTATATCTCACAATTCTGACTTTATAACTCACAATTTTGACTTTATATCTCACAATTATGACTTTATAACTCACAATTCTGACTTTATATCTCACAATTCTGACTTTATATCTCGCAATTATGACTTTATAACTCACAATTCTGACTTTATATCTCGCAATTCTGACTTTATATCTCACAATTCTGACTTTATATCTCACAATTCTGACTTTATATCTCGCAATTATGACTTTATATCTCACAATTCTGACTTTATATCTCGCAATTCTGACTTTATATCTCGCAATTCTGACTTTATATCTCGCAATTCTGACTTTATATCTCGCAATTATGACTTTATATCTCGCAATTCTGACTTTATATCTCGCAATTCTGTGAAAAAAGTAAGAATTGTGATATAAAAAGTCGCAATAATCTTCTCTTTATTTTTGTTTCAGTGGCGTAAACAGGCTTCCATACAGGCCAGTATGGCGATGTCACTTTGAAAAGAAACACTACGCGTCTATAAACTGAACAAACACATGAGTTTAAACACACTGCTTTTTTCCCTTCCGTCTAGTGCAGAAGGTACACACACTAATTCATTAAGGTGTTTAGCAGCATTTCACACATTTTGACCTTTGGGAACAATAATATGCCCCGCTGCTGTGTGAACGAAAACTTCCTCACCCCATTAGTGGTTTAAACATGTAATGATGCAGTAAACAAACGAAATATATGGAGCCAACAAACATTGCCAACATTATTTTTTCCTTAACGCTATTGGCTGATTAAATTTAGAGCTGTTTAAGACAGAAAAGGCCATCTGACGTCCCCCTCTGAGCTCAGCTGTCTCTTCTACTGAATGAACAAGCTGGTGCATTTAACGAGCCTCATTAACCAATCAGAACGGAGCGGGGTGGGGGAAGACAAAGAGGAGCAATTACTACAACGACTATGATTCACACACTCCATCTTAACAGCCCAGAATAGACAGCGCAGAATGCTGAAATGCACAGGAATTAGTCACTCGGGCTATTTAGACGTACAGCCCTGCCAGCCTGTGTTTGGAAGACAGTGAGAAACAAGGAAATGAGGGTTTGAGCGTGTCCACTTTAAAACAGCCGTTTTATTTGGAGTCCTGGTGCGGCACTAGGGTTTCGTCTGCCAGAATTGTTTTCAATCATTGCCGTATCACTGACACTAATGAGAAGATGATTTCACAGCAGTTTCCTGTCGCTGTTGTGCTTGTGAAATGGGAAATGAAAAGGAGAGATCACAGTACTAGCCTACTGCACTGCATACTATTTATATTTATAAATGGAATGCAGGCAGTAGTATGCAACACTGTTGTCACATGACATCATTATTTTGATTTTCTTAAATATCTTTACTTTCCCATCAATTAACGAGGGGAAAGAGATGTCAGCTTTGGTTCAGTCGTCACACTGGACATGATTGCATTGTGGGATGCTATTGTATACTGCACATTATTTACATTCATGCTTTTGGCAGATGCTTTTATCCACCATTGTGAAAAAGAAGTGTGCTCAATTATATAGAATATGCACTTGTAGGCAGGGCTGGGTATGTTACTTTTAAAATGTATTTCACTACAGATTACAAAATACATGCTTTAAAAAGTCATTTGTAATGTATTTCGTTACATTACTCAAGTTTTGTAACTTAATCTAAAAACTTTAGAATACTTTGGAAAACTAATAAGTGTGGAACAAACACAAAAAAGGTAATTGCAAGTTTTTATCTCACAATTCTGACTTTTTGCCTCAGAATTGTGATATAAAGTTGCAATTCCGAGTTATAAAGTCAGAATTATGAGATATAAACTCGCAATATTGAGAAAAGTCAAAATTATGAGATATAAACTCCCAATATTGAGAAAAGTCAAAAATATGAGATAAAAACTCCCAATATTGAGAAAAGTCAAAAATATGAGATATAAACTCACAATACTGAGAAAAGTCAAAATTATGAGATATAAACTCGCAATACTGAGAAAAGTCAGAATTATGAGATATAAACTCACAATATTGAGAAAAGTCAGAATTATGAGATATAAACTCACAATATTGAGAAAAGTCAAAATTATGAGATATAAACTCCCAATATTGAGAAAAGTCAGAATTATGAGATATAAACTCACAATATTGAGAAAAGTCAAAATTATGAGATATAAACTCCCAATATTGAGAAAAGTCAGAATTATGAGATATAAACTCACAATATTGAGAAAAGTCAAAATTATGAGATATAAACTCACAATACTGAGAAAAGTCAAAATTATGAGATATAAACTCGCAATACTGACAAAAGTCAGAATTATGAGATATAAACTCGCAATACTGAGAAAAGTCAGAATTATGAGATATAAACTCACAATATTGAGAAAAGTCAGAATTATGACATTTAACTCACATACTAAATTCATAATTGCAAGAAAAAAAAGTCAGTATTGCAAGTTCATATCTCCCAATTCTGACTTTATAACTTACAGTTGAGAGTTTAAATCTCGCAATTCTGACTTTATAACTTACAGTTGAGAGTTTAAATCTCGCAATTCTGAGAAAAAGAAGTCAGAATTGTGAAATACAAACTCACAATTGTGAGGGGAAAAAACAAATTGTGAGACCAGTGAATTATAAAATGACTCACAAACATGAAAACAGTCGAAAACATGAAACTTAGCTCCGCTTTTTCAGACTGTCAGAGTCAGAGAATCACCAATTGCTGTTTAAATGACATTAAAATTCAAAGTAATCACTTTGGTAATCTAAAACACTTTTCAGATGTAACTGTAATCTGATTACCACCCATTTAAAATGTAACTGTAATGAAATACAGTTACTCAAATTTTGTATTTTAAATACGTAACTAAATTACTTGTATTATATTATATTATATATATATATATATATATATATATATATATATATATATATATAAACTGTACTTGCAGATATAATATTAATAAAATAAATGGCCACTTGAAGTTAGTACACTTTCATGACAGTTTCTTAACTACGTGTCTGAAAAGATTACATTTAGTTCACAATAAAGTATACTCTTTTGAAGTATATAATTTCCATAATAAGTACTCTTTTTAAAAGTATGCTTAATTGTACATCTTTTTCAAGGCAACCAAATATATTCAAGTATTACATCTTGTCAATATATTCATCAATCCCATGACCTTGGCATGCTTTATCAAGAACAGCAGGGAAAATACAGACATTTGCATACACTATCAGAAAAAATACAACAGCTTTGTAGATTATTTACCCCTAAAAGGTTCATAGTATGACCGTAAGCGAACATTTACACAAATTTAAGATAATGTACAAGGTTGCACATTTTTCTGACATTGTATGTATGCACAGTATACTACAGAAATAGTGTGGTACCATGCATTTGAAGAAAGCCAATATTATTATTCAGTAATTTTCTTCTGTTACGAATGTGCACATATAGTACAAGTAAAATTACACTGCCTTTAAGACAAATGCAGCAGCATTACCAAGGGCTTTAAGTGTGGAGGCACTTCAAATGAACAGCTGTCTGTGTGTGTGTGTGTGTGTGTGTGTGTGTGTGTGTGCGCTTCTGAAGTGGTTTTATATGTGATTAGTGTGATCACCACACATTTTCATGGTGTGTGTGTGTGTGTGTGTTTGAATGACGTGATCTCGGGGTCTTGAATTCAAACGTGTTGCTGTTCGTTGCTCTCGCCCACACGTAATTACATAAGCTTGCCATCTGCTGTCACTCCAGTACAGTGTTAAAACACACAGATGCATCTCACCCCAACACTTACTATTTCTATAGTACGCAGCATGCATTAATATATCATTTCTCTGTATGCATAAGGAGGGTGCATCTGTGAAAATGTGCACCGAACAACCAGAGACTGTATCCCACAATGGAATGCATTTTTAGTGTGATGCATGAACATTTTTTTAACATTTATGTCTGATCAGACTGCCAAAAGTACATACATTTTTACACTAAATGGAATTAAAAATGCAAAGAACTGTATTTATAACTTGCTCAGTGAGGTCATGTGACCTCAACACTCCAATGTTTATTTTACATACTGCATGTATCATGCAGTAAGCAAGAATAACATACGGTAACTGTTCATGCTTTACGTGTTCAGTCACATGAGTGTGTGTAGTGCTGATAAATGAGCTTGGGAGTGAAACACAGCTGAAATGATGGAGTGCACGGCTGCTCTGCTGGCTAATGATTTGGGCTGGTGAAATAAAGGTCTCATGCTGGGCTGGAGTTGCTGAGATACGATCTTCGTCGTACCCGCGAGTGCAGCCCGGTCTCATTGTTAATACGGAGGTATAAACACATGACTTTCAAAGACACAAAACAGACATTTTTGCACGTTTAGAAGGTACAATAATGACGTATTTAGGGCACGAAAACATAAAAATACTTAAAAATGTTTGAATCTTTCGTGTCATAAAGATATGTGCATAATTTCCCTTTTATCGCTTTGTAGGTAAATGTAAGATGCCTAAATCCCATCCTGAACCTAAACATAGTCAAGTCAAGTCAAGTCACCTTTATTTATATAACGCTTTTTACACTGCAAATTGTGGCAAAGCAGCTTTACATTAATAATTGGCAAATAATTTTTGGCTGAACAGCAGCTCCCAAAGAAAATGGTGTCATTGTCCAGTTTATTCTATATATTATTGATTCATTCCGTTGCAAAGATCAATAGTTATTAGTCTAGTTAATTTTTGTATAGCAGCACTGGAGAAAACAGTGATGTAATCGTCCGGCTCAGCTCAGTTCGCATACAACGGTGCCAATGCAGGCATTTCAAAAACACTGCTGAATATCAAGCAAGTGTCCCCGACCAAGCAAGCCAAAGGAACCAAAACTCCAACAAATGGAGAAAAAAACGTTGGGAGAAACCAGGCTTAGTTGGCGCGCCAGTTCTCCTCAGGCCAACAGTGAACACTTGTCCGATACTCAGGCAGAGTTGCAGGTCATGAGTCCGATTTGGGATCGCAACAGTCAAAATATTTAATCCAGTTCCATCTAGTTTGAGATCTTTTTGATCACGCCGGTATGGGACGGTTTGTTGGGATATGTGCCACTGGCCGATGAGTCGGTAAGGTCTTCACAAAGGATGAGCTAGTTAACACAGTCTCCGCCGACACCCCAGGGCCACATTGCTGCCGCACACAGGCGCAGGTTCCCTGTCCGACCCGGACACGGCCCAGATCCAGCCAATCACGTTAATTGGTAAACCTCGGGATAAGCAGAGAGACAAAAATTAGTGTAGACGCAATTCTTCTTCAGATGTAACAAGTACATCTGGTGTTATAGGAAGTGTTCCCGGTTCCGGCTGACCTGATCTATGCAGCCTAACAATCCCTGTAACGGATATGAAGACAAAAATTGATAGTGCGTCATGTGTATGCCAGGTTAAATAGATGCGTTTTTAGTCTAGATTTAAACTGACAGAGTGTGTCTGCTTCCCGAACAATGCTGGGAAGATTGTTCCAGAGTTTAGGTGCCAAATAGGAAAAGGATCTACCGCCTGCGGTTGATTTTGATATTCTAGGTATTTAACAACTGGCCAGAATTCTGAGATCGTAATAGACGCGAAGGACTATAATGCATTAAGAGCTCACTCAGATACTGGGGAGCTAAGCCATTTAATGCTTTGTAAGTAATTAGCAAGATTTTAAAATCTATACGATGTTTAATAGGGAGCCAGTGCAGTGTTGACAGAACCGGGCTAATATGGTCATACTTCCTGGTTCTAGTAAGGACTCTAGCAGCTGCGTTTTGGACCAGCTGTAGTTTGTTTATCAAGCGAGCAGGGCAACCACCCAGTACAGCATTACAGTAGTCTAGTCTCGAGGTCATAAACGCATGAACTAACTCTTCCGCTTTTGTCATTGAGAGCATATGTCGCAATTTAGATATATTTTTAAGATGGAAGAATGCGGTTTTACATATGCTAGAAATGTGGCTTTCATACCCATTTTATACAGAATGTTAAAAGAATAAAACATAATGGACTGAAATGTGTAGAAAAATGACAATTTTAATAAAAAAATTTAACATTAAAATGATATTTTGAGCCCCTAAATCTGCCTATAACCATTTTTTAAAACTATAACGTTACTGTTATTAATAAAAGAATAACAGACGAACAAGCATAATCACAATAATTTATTTACCAAAAGTAGTTTTTTATGGGGTACAGAGCAGAATTTAAGTTATTAATCCATGGAAATATGAATCCGGCTTCTCTTCGTGAAGGCGGGTAAAGATACGGCGACTGGGCATGCGCACATCAATATTGCGTCATTAAATATTTATTCATTTAATTTAATAACTGTATTTGCAGTATTGTAAGGGTAGGTTTAGGGTTGGTGTAGATGTTAATAAAACACAATTTGATAAGTAGCACATTTAATTTACTGTTATTTATCCTAAGATTTTGCCTCGCTTCCGGCCGTAGCTGTATCCTATCGCACTCATTTCAAATGTCAATCCACTGAAACACGGCATGTCGCAATCTGTGACGAAGCAGGTGAGAACCAATGAGCGTTCGATATCATTGCCGTAAACCATGTCGTAACACAAGGGAGTAAGTTTCAAATTTGAATCATAATGAGCGCTAGCGTACCCGCCCCCTTTAGTTACTGTTGCTATGACGCTCTCACGCCACACATCATGTTCTCACGAAGTGAAAAATACATTACGGAGCAAAGAGGACACTGACAACATATGAAACAGTTTCATATTTAAAATATTGTATAAGTTTAAACAATAAATAGCGTCTAGTGTGTGTTTAATGTGTGGTGACAGATCGCTGTAGCTCCTCGTGAACCGATCATCTCTTCATACTAGTTCATTTATAGCATCAAATAAACATGAATGACCATCAGAAGGAATGTTGTTTCAAGACGTGAGGACACACAATTTATCAAGTTCACCAACGTTAATCTACTAACTCCTCTGACTGCTTTGTCGGACAAAATGGCGGATTCGGGATTATGATTGGTCAGATCGCCTGTCAATCAAACTGTTTGCAAAGGTTTATTCATTTTAAGGTTAAAGCGTAGTCTTTTTTTAACAATAATCCTCCGAAACGAGTTTGCAGCACAAGTCACGAACAGAAACGTCATTTCATATTAAGTTAGATGGGAATACATACCCATTCTTGGACACGTAAATGATGTATGTTTTATTGCTGTTAATACGTATTTTTACGTTTTAGTGCTATAAATATTGTACGTTTTTGTGTGTATGAAAACGTAAGTAAATATACCACACTGTACGTATTCTCATGAGATCACGTTACAGCGTGAGAAACAAACGCTCCAGGGAAGCCGTTTATGCAGCAGGTTTTCACTTCTGAGGAAAAGACCTCTTCTCCATGACAAATCCTCAAAATAACAAAAAAATCAGTAGCTAAAGATGTCTCTTGTTCTTCATCTACAGCCGTTTGCAGCTCCATTCATTGGTGCTAGTGAACAGAAATGACTCATTTCAGCTTTAAATCATGAGTATTTTGGTTTCCATTTATATTTTTATTATGTTTTCTATTTATATTTTTTATATTTACCCCAAGGCCAGACTCCTCCATCTAAAAGACTGGGCAATAACACGTGAATAATATCTGTTTATAAAGCTCAAACCCACTGACAGTGTTGAATCTTTTCGAACGGCTGCAGGCGACGTCCTTCACTTTCAATCCTCCAAAGAGAGAGATTTTTCAAATATTGTCCACTGCTTTCTTTCTATCTGCATTTTGGTTTATTTATATATTTCATGAATTCTTCAGATTCGTCAAGTCACAAGGGCACAGAGTGAGGAAAAAAACTTAAATGGTGTTGCACGGCTCGACATGAGAGGAGAGGAGCCAGGGGTTTTAAAGATGCCAAGCGTGTTCGATGTCTTTAAAAGAGAATGAAAACTGGATAATGGAAACTACCGCCCACTTCTACACAAGCCACGGCATGTGTATGTGTGGGGGTGAGAGCAAGACATTTGTTTGAGTGATGGAAAATCATACTGACGCTCTTTCATTCATATGTTTATCAGTCTGTCGCTGCATCAGTTTGAGTGTTTTGCTGCTGAACTGAAACTATTCTTACGTAAATTGTCAAATTCAATTCACTGCGACAATTTACGTAAGAATGGTTGCATGAACAATTCGCACAGAAACTCATTCTGCTCGTGTGTGATGAATGAAGCTCATTGTGGAGTCTGGTGGCTATGAGCTCTGAAACAGGGAAATACAATAACAGTCTTTATTCAATAGCGTCATATTTAACCAGTCAACCAATAATAACGCATTACACTGGAGCCAATTTATGCTGCAATATCTCAGACGTTCGTCCGTAAGATGGAAGATGATGTGTAAAGAAACAAAACAGCATTGCACATTTATTGAGCATGTCCGCCATTATCCACGTAGAAGATCGTTTGCCGTTTAACACATTCTTTAGATGTTTGTTAAACAGGTTTGATTATCATACAATATTGGAACGTTGACTTATTGATGCTAATATTTGATTAAAAGTGACCATTAACCAGCTTTCTTGTAGCTCAAACAGTAGAGCATGCAATGTCAGAGTCATGGGTTCGATTCCCAGGGATGATATATATGTGTTGAATGTATAGTCAATTTGGATAAAAGTGGCTACCAAATGCATTAATAACTTGCCCTTTGTGTAACGGAGGCCAGCTAGTAAGAGCCATGTAGGTAAAACTCACTCCCCTGGCTTCAAGAGTCGCATTTGCGAATGATGCTAGAGGTTTTGGCGTCCTTGTTGGCCCTGGTTCGAATCCCACTAGGTGCAGGTGCGAGTAGGACCAGTTAAAATTGGTGCCGTGACCCGGATGGGAGTGCGGTTTAGGGGCAGTGGCAAAGTGTTGGGAACCGAATTCTAACGAGGGAATTTCTGGACAAAATTGGAAGTTTTAAAGGGGACATATCATGCCTCCTTTCACAAAATGATAAGTCTCTGGTGTCGCCAGAATATGTCTGAAGTTTCAGCTCAAAATACCCCACAGATCATTTACTACAGCTTGACAAAATTGCCCCATTTAGGTGTGAGCAAAAACACGCAGTTTTAGTGTGTGTCTCTTTAAAGGGACAGTTCACCCAAAAATGAAAATTATTTATGATTTACTATGGATTACTTTTTTTTAAATGGATGCATGCATTACTTTTGCCTTCAAAACGCGGCCCTCCAATTACAACCATTATAAACATTGGAGGACTAAGGATATTTTTAAATGCATTTCTGATTGTGTTTGTCTGAAAGAAGATAGTCACATACACCTAGGATGGCTAGAATCAATCATGGGATAATTTTCATTTTTGGGTGAAATATTCCTTTAAATGCAAATGAGCTGCTGCTCCCGGCCCCCTTTCCAAAAGAGGGGTTTCAACAGCACATGCCTCGCAACAACAAAAGTGGAGAATCTCACGCAGCTAAAATGTCATAAATTGTCAGTAATGGTGTTCAGCCTTACATGTTCAAACCGGAGTCGGACACTGACTCGGGAAGAAGACTTACAATGCAACTCAACGTTTCTGAACGGTTAGTGGATACATTTTTGTAGTTGCTATGGAGTTGATTCAATTTGACATCAATTTGAAAAAGCAACGCGCGTCTAACATCTCTCCAGACATGAAAAGCATTTATTAACATCTTCTCCAATGAAACACAACATTTAAAACATGTTTTTACTCCAAACTCACTTCATAACGACAGTTGAGCTTCTGTGAGATGATGAGGCTTCTTACACAGAATAAGGCAGTCGTGTGTTTATTAGTCATGTTTAATGTTTCAATCTTCTGTTTATTCAGCGATATGAAGTGTTATCTTCTTCTGCCGCAGGGCGTCTTTTGAGTTTCTGCACAAGAGCGCCCTCTGGCTCTCAGATGGATAAGCGTTTACTACTGATCACAGAGCCGTACAGCTCTGACAAGCTGCGCATTAAATAATCGCAGCCTTTGCCAAATCACATGTGATTTAAACGTGATAAATCGTGTAGCCCTATTTATGGGGATTATAAAAAAAAGCACTGGGTGGATTTTTTTACTATTATAGGCTGGTTGTTTACAGACACTGGAAACACATCTGTTGAAATAGGTCGCCTTTAAGTTCTGCTTTTCCATGTAGGAAAAGTCAACGCTTCAGAGTCATTAATTCTTAGAGACAGGTGGATTTATTCCATGTTTTTAATAATGTTTGGAAAGATTTCATACCACACCACAATGGTTTCCATGTCAAGAAAAAGGAAAAAAATGTTTTTGTACAGCTGTAAGCATTTTCTCACATTTTTATTTTCCCCACAAAGCTGCAAGAAACTGGAATATCAACAAATGTCAACAAAACTCATCTGCAGTACCACGTCAATGATGATCAACATTCTACAGAATCTCTACATCAGAGAATCAGCAAACACAAGTCCCAATATATAGATATAGATATAACAAAAAAAATATAACCGATCACTTGAGAGTAAAGAATTATACACAAAAAGATGTTAGCACTTGAGATGGAGTCACAGAGTCGGTTTCGTTCTTCAGTCATGAACCTGTGCGACACATTCAGAACGCTAAATGATTATGTTTCACACAGTACCACTAACAAAAGATCTCATGTACTCCAGCAAGCATCACAAAGTAGCAAAATGTAAACATCAATGTGAGTCTACTATAGGCAGCAACATTGACATTCAACCCAGAGCTCCTACAAATGTATCTGTCATGTTCATAAACCCACTTAATGAAGAGAAAGCCGCAAACAGAAACTCAGAAAAAGGAGAAATCGCCTTCCAGGGGTAGATTTATTAATATTTCACAGGGTCTTTCAAGCATCGTGTTTTTGATCTCGCCGAATGAAATTTAAGCCTTTCCTGACAAACCGCAGCTGCTTCCTAATGTACCGCAATAAATCTGAATAATCTCTCCGGCTGTTCCTGTGTACCTGTAGCAAAACACTAAAGCATATTACCAAAATGACAAGCACGTTATATATCATCTGGAATATTACACAGATTTATGATTTAATTTCACCCCTGATTTACGTTATAAAAACAAACAAACACAAAGTATGACCACAGTATTTTCTCCGAGGCTTTTAGCAAGATGACGGTGCAGTCGATTTTACGAGATTTTAAAACCGTGTTCTTCCGATCAACAGCACGTTCTCTGTTGTTATATTAGATATTTGATACCTAATATACTTTTTCGGACGACTGAGGCGTCGCAACACCACAGAAATTACCGGAAGAGTCTCGCGCCTCGTTAGGAGACTGTTTACACTGGAATTTATGGATTTATAATCATATATTATAATGTTAAGTATTGCTACAACATATAGTTAGCTGGTCAGAACTTACTTAAATATACTGTATAACAAAAATAAATTCATGATACGGCAAATAATTCAAATGCACGACATTTTTATTTCTAGGAGAAAATAAAGTGGCTGAAAGGACGCTTGTTGTTTCTGCCACGGAATAAATAAATATAAAAGGTAACTGCGCCATTTAATCTCGAAGTTCTTCGTTTTCTCGCAATTACGAGTTTATATCTCACAATCTTCTGATCTTTTTTTTCAAAATAGCGAGTTTTGTGAGCAATTGACCGTTTGCAAAGACCCGCCCCCTTTAGTTACGCTCTCACGCCACACATCATGTTCTCACGCAGTGAAAAATGCATCGCGGAGCAAAGAGGACACTGACAACGTATGAAACAGTTTCATATTTAATATATCGTAATTTTATTTGTAAGTTTAAACAATAAATAGCGTCTAGTGTGTGTTTAATGTGTGGTGACAGATCGCTGTAGCTCCTCGTGAACCGATCATCTCTTCATACTAGTTCATTTATAGCATCAAATAAACATGAATGAACATCGGAAGGAATGTTGTTTCAAGCGTGGAAAGATGTGAGGACACACAATTTATCAAGTTCACCAACGTTAATCTACTAACTCCCCTGACTGCTTTGTCAGACAAAATGGCAGATTCAGGGTTATGATTGGTCAGATCGCCTGTCAATCAAACTGCCGGCGAAGGGTCAATTGCAAGAAAGAAATACCATCAGAATTGGAAGATGCAAACTTCAAGAAAGGACTTAAAAAAAGACTTAATTTATCACAATTTTGAGAACCTTGCAATTTCTGGAAAACAAAGGACGCAATTACCTTTTTTTTATTCCGTGGCGGAAACAAGCATCCATGGTTTTTAATGTAGACAGAAGCTTTTATTTGAATGTGAGTGAAACGTTGTGACGTCGATCCCCGAAATCTGACGTCAGAGACGGAGGAAGAGTTCTCATTCACAGAAAGAAGTTTTAAAATGATTAGAAAACCTCATGTGGCACAAATATTGTCTAAAGCCGATGTGCTTTGTATATGCGTGTGGTTTGTATTGCTTTGAGTCCCAAAGTCTGGTATATTCATAATATATTTATAATATATAAAAAGAATACTCATCACCATAAAAACGATTCATGTCATTTATGTTACGAAAAACACATTTCGGCCCTTCTCCCTCCCCTCCCCCCTTTGGCACTAAAAGCTCTATTAAGATAAATATTACTTGTAAATGTCTCTGTTTGTTTTTCATATAATTGCTAGACACTTGAGTAGCCTCACATTCATCTAAGCACGTTCTGTACACAAGGGAATGGTAAGAAAAGACATCTTTAGACTCTTATTTCATCCTCGTGTAATCCGTGTAAAATTACTGCGATGTAACAATAAGCCACTGTTAAAACTTTACTAGACTTGTTGCTGTCCGCATGCCCTTGATATTTACACAATCAATAGGAATGATCAATTAGAATGATTAGAATGGTGAAAACATAACTCATATTATTTATGATTCAAAACCTGATGATAGATAGATAGATAGAAAGATGATAGATAGATAGATAGATAGATAGATAGATAGATAGATAGATAGATAGATAGATAGATAGATAGATAGATAGATAGATAGATAGATAGATAGATAGATAGATAGATAGATTCAGGAAAAGAAGCTGTTTAGTTACATGTTTAAGATTACACAAAGCCCTTCTGCTCGAGAAAAGTAGAATTTAAAGTCAACATGAAATGGCATTTGCAGCCCATTGAATGACATTTGTATCAGAGGCGGAGCAAGTTATTTTTCTTTGGACTGACGTGCACAGATAAATTTGTTCAAAATAACACTAGGAATGTGTTTTGAGAAAGTAAACGGTGCATTTTCATTCCATGTTGACTTTGACTGGACCAAAATGTTGTTCACTGAATGATTTGATTTGATGAAGCTCACTGATGAACCACTGTGAACTAGGGGTGATATGATGTGACTTCACCCACTTCCATGTTACGAAATTGAATTTGTGTCGACGCACTTCAGAGTTGCATTTCATAAAAAAGTAAAAAAATAAAATAAAATAAAAAAAGTACCATGGTATTCTTGGAAGTACCTTGAAGTACACTGGTATTACCATCACTGTAACATGGTACCACAACATTTTGGCAAGGTGTGTTACAGGATCTGGCCCCAAAGTTTGGTCCCACAATTGAGTCTACAAAAAAAAACAATAATATAAAAAAAACAACATGCAGGTAAATATTATAAAAACATGTCCTGGTCACAGTTCACCCCAAAATAAAATGAAATAAATACATATGATTAACTGAATGAATGAATGAATGTATTTTCACTAAATAAATAAAAAATAAATACATCTATTTGTTTATTTAATATAAATAAATAATGAAAAATTCTCAATAGCAACCTGTGTGTGTGTTACTTTAAGAGAGCGAACACTCATCTGTGTTTTATTTTCTTTGTTTTTTAATATGATTTAATGGTTACTTTATTTTAAGGTATTAACTCATAAGTACTGAGTGATAATAAATAACTACACGTACTTACAATAGAGTTACGGATACTTGTAATTATGCACAATTTACTGTTACTATAGTAAGTACATATAGTAACGTGTAACTACACTGTAAAAAAAAAAAAAAAAAAAGAATCGTTGGTTTAACTTAAAAAAGTAAGTTACCTGGTTGCCTTAAAATTTTGAGTTCCCTGAAAGTAAAAAATTGAGTTAATACAACAGAAACTCAAAATATTATGTTATCTGAACCACAAATCTAAGTTGATTTGACAAAAGAAAAAAAAATGATTGAAAATAATTTTTTAGTTTATGTCACCTTAAAATAATGTTACCAATTTAATTTAACAATCATATATATAGTTGTAATTCTTATAATTTAATAATTTATTACTATTATTTTTATTTGATTTATAGCATTTGTTTTTATATTTGTTCATTTTATTCTTATTTTTAATAAAATCTATTTATTTATATTTGTACAAATAAACCTACGTTTATTTTCATAAACAAACAAATACATTTTAGCCAAAAAGGAATTAAGCCTGTTAATTATTAAGCCTTAAATTATTGCATTGTGACATTATTTTCATGTATTTTCAAATAATGACCCAATATATATATACATCCTAAAATAGGTTTCTTCATCTAAAAGCAGAATTTTTTCATTTTGGGCTGAAATATAATCTTGACAGTTTTCATGAGATTCACCCATATATGTTCTGTTCCTGAAAAAGGCAGGTAGAAAGATGGGAAAAGCTGGAAGAATTAAGAGAAAAAGGAGAAGAGAAAATCATGGACAATGACTGAGGTGTCTGAATATCGGTCTGTTTGCTCTCTCTCTCTCTCTCTCTCGCTGTCCTGTGGTACATCAAACAAAGCACTTTGTTCAAAGATTGCGTTTGAATCTTGGAAAGCATCGGGGACGTCACCTCGGACTTTTGAATTATTACAGTGTACCAGCAGTCGTGTACAAGATTACGCAACTTGTAATTATACAGGCTTTTCCCTTTGCTGTCGTGTCTTTTTCCAGCCCTTAATAATCTCATTGTTTGATGATAAAAGTAGCAAAAAAGGCTCGTAATGTCCGTGTCTGGGAACATCCCTGTGATGCAGGTGAATCTCCCTGTGTGTTCGTCCACCCCCATCCTTTCGGGAGCACACCAACATATCGTAGTCCTCATAGAAACAGCACTAATTAGATGAAAGCCATGTTTGTTTAAGGCCACTACCAAAATAGACCAACGGAACGCCAAACTAGACGAACGATTGTGATTCTACTGCAGGTCTGATGTTGGAGATATTTCTCTGCAGGGGCGGTAGAGCCCTGTTTTGCATTGGTCCGAAGGTGAGAACATGTAAACACACACACTCAAGCCGTGTCCGTCACCGCCGACATTAATTACGCCATTCGGTGCTCCAATCTTCATTCTGTTGTCCGCTGTGCTGGTCCTCATAACGAAGACGAACTCTGGCTGTAGTGTCGGAGCACCAGGCACTCGTATTTTGGGACGGGCGGAAGTGCGGATGCTTCGACATCCGAAGTCGGGGAGCTTGGCGAGCCGCTACCCGACCCGACGGAGTCCCTGAAGGGGGAGGGCGGAGTCAGCGCTAGCAGTTCCTCAAGCTCCGGCTGATTGGACGGCGACTCCAGAGCAGAGGACACGCCCACCTTTAGCTCCTTCCTACTGGTCGTGGGTGACGTTTTGAGCCGAGATGAACCGGGAAGGTGGCAGGATGGGGTGGCGCGACCCACGTTAGACTCCACCGGTGGGAGGGGCTGGATTTCGGCGTAGGTCGTCATAGTGGTCGGCATGGAAATCTCTCGGGACAGGCGGTAGGGCGGAGGGCAGCAGGGTTCCTGTGGGTGAGCGTGCGCAGAAGCGCTGGTGGACAAAGCCACGGCGCTTCCTGGAGGAGAACTGGTGAGCATCATGCTGTTGAGCTCGCTGATGTTGGCGGTGAATCGGTTCACCACGCAGCTAATCTGCTCCATCAGAGAGCCCTGTGATGCACTTCCGCCGCCGCACGATGCGTTACCGCGATGCGGAGGCTGACACATGTACGTAGAGACGCTCATGACCTGGGCGTCGTTGCTTTGCGCTAAAGAAATACTCGCCCTTTGGGTCACGGTGCTGATCGGCGAGGGTGTTTGGGGCCGGTAGCTGATGGGGTAGCGCTCCTCTGCTTCGGTGACCTCGTAGAGCATCTTGTTGTTACTGCTGTCGGTGTTGATGTCGCTGCCTCCGCAGTAGCGTCCCTCAGACGTTTTGGAGAAAGGTTTGATCACAGCCGTCTGATTGCTTTCGCGCTTCTTAATGTGGAAGGAGAGACGCTGCCACAGGTGGCTGCCTTTGGAACTGCACTCATTCTGGGCCCAAGTCACCGACTTCCCATTAGAGCTGAAAGAGCAATTAAAATCATATTTACAGTTAAATGTGATTGCAAAAAACTAAAAAAAAAACATCCATCCATCCTTCCATCTACCCACCCACCCACCTATCCATCCATCCACCCACACACCTATACATCCATCCACCCACCCACCTATCCATCCACCCACCCACCTATCCATCCACCCACCCACCTATCCATCTATCCACCCATCTATACATCCATCCATCCACCCACCCACCCACCTATCCATCCATCCACCCACCTTTCCATCCATCCACCCACCTATACATCCATCCACCCACCCATCCATCCATCCATCCATCTACCCACCCACCTATCCATCCATCCATCCACTCACCCACCTATCCATCCATCCACCCATCTATACATCCATCCACCCACCCATCCATCCATCCATCATCCATCCACCCATCTATACATCCATCCACCCACCCATCCATCCATCCATCTACCCACCCACCTATCCATCCATCCATCCATCCACTCACCCACCTATCCATCCATCCACCCATCTATCCATCCATCCACCCATCTATACATCCATCCACCCACCCATCCATCCATCCATCCATCCATCTACCCACCCACCTATCCATCCATCCATCCATCCATCCACTCACCCACCTATCCATCCATCCACCCATCTATACATCCATCCACCCACCCATCCATCCATCCATCCACCCACCCACCTATCCATCCATCCATCCATCCATCCATCTACCCACCCACCTATCCATCCATCGACTCACCCACCCATCCATCCATCCACCCACCTATCTACCCACCCACCCACCTATACATCCATCTACCCATCCATCCATCCACTCACCCACCTATCCATCCATCCATCCATCCTTCCATCTACCCACTCACCCACCTATCCATCCATCCACTCACCCACCCACCTATCCATCCATCCATCCACCCACCTATCCATCCATCCCTCCAATCACCTATCCATCCATCCATCCACCCACCCACCTATCCATCCATCCATCCATCCATCCAACCATCTACCCACCCACCCACCTATCCATCCATCCATCCATCCATCCACCCATCCATCCATCCATCCACCATCCATCCATCTATCATCCACCCATTTATCCATCCATCCATCCATCCATCCATCCATCTATCATCCACCCATCCATCTATGCATGTAGTATATCTGAACAGAGATTATGTGGTAAACAGTCAGGCGGTGTGGGGAGACACACTTAATACATTCATTTCTATAATCACAGGTCGTCTAAGGTAAACACTCTCTTTTTATGGAGATCAATAACTTAACAGCCCCATCATTACCACCGAAGACGTGCAATGACTGTCATTACAACAGCAGTGCGACTCGTTTCATTTTCACAGAACAAATGCATAAAACCTGAAATTTTAACACTATTCTTTTCTTGTTATGAACATACCACTTTCCTTTACAAAATGCAAATCTAGTATTTCATTGCTGCCCAATTCAACACACACCTGAGCGTCTCTCCTGACGAGCCTCGTCTCTTCCATAGGTTGACCAGGCTGCTTGACCGGCTGGCCGCTGATGATGATTTTCCGTCTCCCACGTGCATGCGTACCACCGTCGACGTAGTGAACGCGCTGCGGACGTTCCTCTCCGGTTTAGCGAGGATAATGTAAACCTTCGGCGCAAACATGCAACACAGAGCCACGGTGGCGCTCAGACTGACAGAGAAACACATGGTGATGGTCTTGTAGTTCGAGCCGAAGTAAATGGGTACGAACGCCAGCCAGATGATGCAGGTGGTATACATAGTAAAGGCGATGTACTTTGCTTCGTTAAAATTGGCTGGAACGTTGCGCGTCTTGAAAGCGTAGAAGGTGCAGCTCATGATGAGGAGGCCGTTGTAGCCTAGTGGCGCCACCACTCCCAAGTTGGTGGTGTTGCAGATGAGGTTGACCTCGCGGATGGAGGGATAGGCGTGGATGACGTCAGGAGGCTCCATCACGAAAAGCGCCACGATGATGCCCAACTGCAGGAGGATAAGTAGAAATGCGATCACCAGCTGGGCGCAGGCGCTCATGAAACGAGGTTTCTTTGTGCAAATTTTCTTTTTGCTGCCGGCCAGAATCCGAGCGATACGATTGGTCTTGGTGACGAGGGCCGAGTAGCTCATGGCAGGCGATAGGCCGATGCCCAGCCGCTGCAAATAGCAGTAGATCACGTGAGGTTTGGCGATAAGACAGAAGGTGCAGAGGTACCCCAGACAGATCCCCGCCAGAATGATGTAACACAGCTCACGACTGGACGACTTCACCACGGGAGTGTCGCGATAGATGATGAAGATGGAGGTGACGAAGAACGTGGCCATCAGGCCCAAGCAGGAGAAGACCACAGCTGCGATGGGCTCAGGGTCGCCCCACCTCAAATACTCCACTGGGATGGGGTCACATCCTAAAACAAATTAAGAGAAAGAGAATTAGTGGCGCTTGTAAGATTTTTCCAAATGCTCGTGATTATTGGATAAGGGTTTTAAAAAATCATTATGTGGAAATTGCACTTAAAGGGATAGTTCCACAAATTTAAATTTCTTTCTTCTGTTGAGCACAAAAGAAGATATTTTGAAGAATGTTAGTAACCAGCCAGCTGATGGACCCCATTGACTTTCATAGTATGGAAAAAATACTATGGAAGTCCGTCAATTGTTTGGTTTCCAACATTTTTCAAAATATCTTCTTTTGTGTTCAGAAGAAGAAAGAAATTCATACAGGTTTGGAGCAACTTGAGGGTGAGTAAATGATGACAGAATTTTAATTTTGGGGTGAACTATCCCTTTAACATTTTGTGGTTGATGAAATATTTAAAAAAATAAAAAATGTAACTAGTTTTAAAATGAAACCTATAGTGACATATATATTTATTATATAAATATTTAGTATAAAACAAAAATGTTTATTAAAATACCTCATCCTTTAATTTATATAAAACAGTATAATATAATATATAATATTATTCTTGATTATTGATTTTTAATAGCTTAAAATAAGCTATTTCTACTTGATTAAATATTTTAGAATGCAAATAATATTTAAAAAACTTTTTTTAGTAGATAAGCATACTATACAAGTAAACAGAATATTTATATTTATTATCTTAATATTTAAAATTAAATGAAATATTTGTATTTTCTAAACTATATTAAGTGTAATATCATGAATTATATTAGATAAAATATTAAAACACTCAAAGTGTTATAAAGTTATGTTTAAAGTGAGCGTAAACAGTTAGAAACAGATAGAAAACGCATGTGTAACAGTATAATGGATCCGTGCGTCAGCTCTTAAAGTGACAGCAGCCTAATATACCTGCTGCCAAATCATGAGAAAATATTAAAAATATCTATATGGCAGTTTTTCCCCATGGTATCAATGTCAAAATTGTGGCCAGTGAAAATGCTGAGTGACTTGTAACTTTGGAAAACCACTAGCCACAGTGACTGATGTGCAAAAAAAGGTAAGCGAATATTTCTAAGATTTGTTATTATAAATATTTTATACCTTTAAGAATCGTACTGTTCCATGGAAAGGAAATCACAACTCTATAATATATATTGACTATCATCATCATAACATGGTGAAACTACTGTACATAGCAACCACCTTAGCAACACCCTAGCAACCACCCAGAATGCCCTAATATCATAGAGGAGGGTGTTGCACTGGGACAAATTCATTAAAAAGTGTAAAAATATACAGTACTTGGTTATACTCGCAGTATGATTCATCTCATTCTGTCTGATGGTATAAATAGGTGGTAATAAAGTGTGTGGGCTGATCACAGGGAGACACATTTGATAAGTTCAGCTCAGACGATTCTGATGCTGTTAACCTTTTAGCTCAATGACTGTGTGTATTCGTTTTCTCCCGAAATGATTTATTGAAATGCATTTGCACAAATATCTCTCTTTCCTTTTTTCGTTTTCTATTATTGGCAATGTAAGAGAGATGCAATCACACATTTGGCAAATAACTTGTTTTGGTTGTGATTTTGGATCCCGAACGACACTCCACGAAACGTTAGATTTGTGTTCGAGTATCCGTGTGTGGCCTTGGCTCCAGCACTTTACAGAATTAGATTTACTAAACTGAATAGAGGCGGATAAAACGTGTTATTGAACCCTCAACACACACAAGCGCGAGCAGTGAATTCATGAGAATTGGGGTCAGGCAGATCTGTGTCATCAATCTGATCTCTACAGACGCAGAGCGGTTTGATCGCCGCAGTCTTTTTCCGTCAGGTTTATGTGTTTGTCGACTCACCGGTGAGGTCATGGGTGGGCCACGATCCCAGCTCACACGCGCGACACGTGTACTCGTCAAAAACAAACTCGTTCTCTTTACAGGGAGTGCATGTCCAACAGCAGCTGACCTCTCCTTTACGGATCACCTGCAGATGAGAGGGGAAATCACACGTGACATGCCATCATAATCTCATCAGGATGTAAAGCACCGGGTCGTGACCCTGAACGGTTGCAGTCAGGGGGAAAAACCAATACTAAATACAAATAGTACAATTTAGGATAGCAAAACAAATCAACTTTCAAGTTTCGTAATTTTATGATCTACAAGATGACAATAGTAAGTGTACAATAGTTATGCTTTACAGTTCTGATGTTTCAGTCCGAATTGTGTTTTATATATATATATATATATTTTTTTTTTTATTAAAATATTAAATAATATATATAATTTTTTTCACTATTTATATATTATTACACTTTATAATTATATTCTAATTATACTTTATTACTTTATATTATATATAATATAATATATTATATTATATTACCAAATATTTATGTAGTAAACAGAAATATTATATTTCCTTTATAGTATTGTTATTTACTATAATATATTTTCATATATTTTAACATATATTAATAATAAAATTAATTAAGATTAAATTAATATTAATTAATTCATTCAATATTTTAATTAATATTATATTCATATGAAAAATAAATATTACATATATATTTAAATAAATATAAATATATATAAAAAAAAACAAATTTTATATATATATATATATATTATAATAAATATTTATATAGTAAATATAAAATTAGATTTATTTTATAGTATGTTTAAACAGCTTTTTTTATTGATAAAAAAAAACAACGTTTTTACCTAAGGACTCTAATTTTACTCTAGGCATCACATGATGACAATACAAACCCAAGATTGTTTATTGTAGAAAATTGTGGCAATAAGTAAACAAAATGTTCATTATTATTAAGATTACATTAATGTTGAAATTTTGGGCTTCTAAATGTCAGATGGCGAAATTGACGGGTTGTGCGAAAGGCTTTCACTCTAATAAACCATGAATAAAACTACTGTTACGTGTTTGCTGGTTAAGGAAACGTGTGACCGGGGACTTCCTTTAGGGAACACATTTAATGCAAAGCACCATGGAGAAATAATGAGGAAAGAACACACCAAACAAACCATCCAAACAATATCGACAAGGACAGAACACAAACTCAGGGCTTAAATACAAGGAACATAGGGAATTAATTACACACAGCTGAAATGAGTGAAGCTAATAATGACGTGGCGGGAACATACGGACAAAAGGAACACGTGACTGAAACTCAAAGTCAAAACACAAACAGAGGCCAAAACAGAGACATGTGACAACTACACAAGGTAATAAAATACAACAAATCATGTTAATATTTTTGCATGCCGTTTGGCCTATGCAGTTGATTGTAGTATCACCCTCTCAATTCCTATGTTTGATTTTCTATTTTATTTTGAACAAAACAATGTTGTTCTCAGTTTTTACGTCTTCCTCCAACACATTTGCCCACATGCACAACGCAATACGTGGTTATTGAATATGAAACGTTATGCAGCATTACGAGGGTCTCATTTCCTGACCTTGATTTGACCTTTATCGCAGGGTTCACTGCACACCGATTTGATGATGTCATCTTTGTTGGGCCAGATCTCGTCGTCATTGATCTGCAGACCGCTGATGTCCCAGCTGCCCACGTTCGTGTAGTCGAAGTAATCTTTCCCCATCTTCTTAAAGTTCATGATCACGTAACTGAGACGTCAAACACACAAACTCCGTTATTGATTTAGTGCAATGGAATGAAGATGAAGGGTGAATTCATCAAAATGACTGATGCATTGATCCACTCATTGACGAACTGTCTGTTTGATAGATTGATTATCTTATTTATTGCTTGACTAATTGGTGCATTGGCTGATTGGTTTGGTCGTGGACGAATGGATGGATGCTCCTACCTCCCTGGCGAATCTCCATTCTCGTCAAAATAAATGTTTTCCCCGGTCACTCCGGTGAAGTTGGTCTTCATGAGGAAGTCGAGGAGCTTGGCACCGTCGATGGGCCTCATGGCGTCACAGAGTCCCACCATGCCAGGACACAACGCTTTCTGCATGTTATGGAGCCCGTGGGCCATGCTGTAGATGGCATTGATCACGAAACCCATCTTGGTGTCCTGAGCGTATTGCTGCCGCAGAGAATCGCGCTCTGAGAGAGGAAGAGATTGGGGTTAATGACAGATAATTCGTCTTTTCCTGCTCGTACCCTGTAGGCCGGTCAAATGATGAACTGTGCTAATTTGCTTATGTTCTATGAAACTGATTTCATGCGGTGGAGAGACCCATATTTCTGTCTCAGTGGGTGTCTTTATCGGCCTCATACGGGGGTGTTAAACTGCTCAGAGAAGAGTTTTAGGTCCTGCTAATGCAATAGTTTATGAACACGAGAGCCCTGAGAAACATGAAATTAGACCAGACCCTGATGATATAATGGTGCGTTCAAGTCATGCCGAAAAGATCGTGCTCTGGATTTTCTTTAAGCCCCGATTTGAGTTGTGGGTGTGTCAGTGAGAAACATGGCGGAATACCACAACAAATGATGTTTTATTAACAAAGTTCGTTAGATGATTATCTAATTAATCATCACATCAGTCCAACCCGCAGTCATTATTCAGCAATCAACATGTCTACTCAGTCAGCACGAGCGGAGTCATATACAGTGGGTATGGAAAGTATTCAGATCCCCTTAAATTTTTCACTCTTTGTTATATTGCAGCCATTTGCTAAAATCATTTAAGGTCCTTTTTATTCCTCATTAATGTACACACAGCACCCCATATTGACAGAAAAACACAGAATTCTTGACATTTTTGCAGATTTAGAAAAGAAAAACTGAAATAACACATGTCCTAAGTATTCAGACCCTTTGTTCAGTATTTAGTAGAAGCATCATTTGATCTAATACAGCCATGAGTCTTTTTGGGAAAGATGCAACAAGTTTTTCACACCTGAATTTGGGGATCCTCTGCTGTTTCTCCTTGCAGATCCTCTCTAGTTCTTTCAGGTTGGATGGTAAACATTGGTGGACAGCCATTTTTAGGTCTCTCCAGAGATGCTCAATTGGGTTTAAGTCAGGGCTCTGGCTGGGCCATTCAAGAACAGTCACGGAGTTGTTGTGAAGCCACTCCTTCGTTATTTTAGTTGTGTGCTTAGGGTCATTGTCTTGTTGGAAGGTAAACCTTCGACCCAGTCTGAGGTCCTGAGTACTCTGGAGAAGGTTTTCGTCCAGGATATCCCTGTACTTGGCCGCATTCATCTTTCCCTCTATTGCAACCAGTCGGCCTGTCCCTGCAGCTGAAAAACACCCCCACAACATGATGCTGCCACCACCATGCTTCACTGTTGGGACTGTATTGGACAGGTGATGAGCAGTGCCTGTTTTTCTCTACACATACTGCTTAGAATTAAGGCCAAAAAGTTCTATCTTGGTCTCATCAGACCAGAGAATCTTATTTCTCACCATCTTGGAGTCCTTCAGGTTTTAGCAAACTCCATGCAGGCTTTCATGTGTCTTGCACTGACGAGAGGCTTCCGTCGGGCCACTCTGCCATAAAGCCCTGACTGGTGGAGGGCTGCAGTGATGGTTGACTTTCTACAACTTTCTCCCATCTCCCGACTGCATCTCTGGAGCTCAGCCACAGTGATCTTTGGGTTCTTCTTTACCTCTCTCACCAAGGCTCTTCTCCCCAGATAGCTCAGTTTGGCTGGACGGCCAGCTCTAGGAAGGGCTCTGTTCATCCCACACGTCATCCATTTAAGGATTATGGAGGCCACTGTTCTCTTAGGAACCTTAAGTGCAAAAGAAATTTTTTTGTAACCTTGGCCAGATCTGTGCCTTGCCACAATTCTGTCTCTGAGCTCTTCAGGCAGTTCCTTTGACCTCATGATTCTCATTTGCTCTGACATGCACTGTGAGCTGTAAGGTCTTATATAGACAGGTGTGTGGCTTTCATAATCAAGTCCAATCAGTATAATCAAACACAGCTGGACTCAAATGAAGGTGTAGAACCATCTCAAGGATGATCAGAAGAAATGGGCAGCACCTGAGTTAAATATGAGTATCACAGCAAAGGGTCTGAATACTTAGGACATGTGATATTTCAGTTTTTCTTTTTTAATAAATCTGCAAAAATGTCGAGAATTCTGTGTTATTCTGTCAATATGGGGTGCTGTGTGTACATTAATGATGAAAAAAAATGAACTTAAATGATTTTAGAAAATGGCTGCAATATAACAAAGAGTGAAAAATTTAAGGGGGTCTGAATACTTTCCGTACCCACTGTATATTGACGCAGTCGACTGACCTTTGTTTTTTGGACAGTTTTCAGCATCCCTCCACCACCCCGAGTCCTCACACTTGGTCACTTCCTAAACTAGAATACGGGGGGAGTACTCTGGGTTGGGGCCAAATACCGAGCTCAGAGCCCTCTCCTCGGACAGCATGCCAAATATGCATACTAATTACTCTGATTATTTGTAAGTGTGAACTCGTGAATTAAAGGTATTTAGCAGCGACGTTGTCAGACTTTTATATTTACAACGAAGTAAGCTATTTGACTAAGCTATTTATATTTATAAAGAACCGTTTTAGTTACTGTTGCTATGCCATGCGCTCTCACGCCACACATCATGTTCTCATGTTTTTGAACACTCCACAATATCGCAATAATATTGCTAGAACACAAAACCCAAATTACCCATGATATATTTTCCGAATTGTTTGATCAGATGATTGGTCACTAGGGTTGGGTATCGACCGAGTATCAGTGGTGGACAGTAATGAAGTATTGTACATTTTTAAAGTATTTTTTATTTTGAGCAACTTTTACTTTCACTACATTCTAAAGCATAAAATGTACGTTTTACTCCACTACATTTCATAAAACACATCATTACTCATTATTTTAAAATTAAGAAATTGTCACATGCTCAGAGACGCAAAAGCGGTGTACGATTCGTGCACGAACTGATTCTTTTCAATCATCCTGTTAAATCGGTTCACAAATCACATCAAACAATTAATTCACGGATTGGACTGATCGTATTGCAGCTGTTCTGGAGTTAACAACTTAGTGATTCAATGATCCGTTCAGAGTGAGTCAACAACTCACTGATTCATTGATCCGTTCAGAGCGAGTCAACAACTCACTTATTCAATGATCCGTTCAGAGCGAGTCAACAACTCACTGATTCATTGATCCGTTCAGAGCGAGTCAACAACTCACTGATTCAATGATCCGTTCAGAGTGAGTCAACAACTCACTTATTCAATGATCCGTTCAGAGCGAGTCAACAACTCACTGATTGAATGATCCGTTCAGAGTGAGTCAACAACTCACTTATTCAATGATCCGTTCAGAGCGAGTCAACAACTCACTGATTGAATGATCCGTTCAGAGTGAGTCAACAACTCACTGATTCAATGATCCGTTCAGAGCGAGTCAACAACTCACTGATTGAATGATCCGTTCAGAGCGAGTCAACAACTCACTGATTCAATGATCCGTTCAGAGCGAGTCAACAACTCACTTATTCAATGATCCGTTCAGAGCGAGTCAACAACTCACTGATTCAATGATCCGTTCAGAGCGAGTCAACAACTCACTGATTGAATGATCCGTTCAGAGTGAGTCAACAACTCACTGATTCAATGATCCGTTCAGAGCGAGTCAACAACTCACTGATTGAATGATCCGTTCAGAGCGAGTCAACAACTCACTGATTCAATGATCCGTTCAGAGCGAGTCAACAACTCACTTATTCAATGATCCGTTCAGAGCGAGTCAACAACTCACTGATTCAATGATCCGTTCAGAGCGAGTCAACAACTCACTGATTCAATGATCCGTTCAGAGCGAGTCAACAACTCACTGATTCAATGATCCGTTCAGAGCGAGTCAACAACTCACTTATTCAATGATCCGTTCAGAGCGAGTCAACAACTCACTGATTCAATGATCCGTTCAGAGCGAGTCAACAACTCACTTATTCAATGATCCGTTCAGAGCGAGTCAACAACTCACTGATTGAATGATCCGTTCAGAGTGAGTCAACAACTCACTTATTCAATGATCCGTTCAGAGCGAGTCAACAACTCACTTATTCAATGATCCGTTCAGAGCGAGTCAACAACTCACTTATTCAATGATCCGTTCAGAGCGAGTCAACAACTCACTGATTGAATGATCCGTTCAGAGTGAGTCAACAACTCACTTATTCAATGATCCGTTCAGAGCGAGTCAACAACTCACTGATTCAATGATCCGTTCAGAGCGAGTCAACAACTCACTGATTCAATGATCCGTTCAGAGCGAGTCAACAACTCACTTATTCAATGATCCGTTCAGAGCGAGTCAACAACTCACTGATTCAATGATCCGTTCAGAGCGAGTCAACAACTCACTTATTCAATGATCCGTTCAGAGCGAGTCAACAACTCACTGATTGAATGATCCGTTCAGAGTGAGTCAACAACTCACTTATTCAATGATCCGTTCAGAGCGAGTCAACAACTCACTTATTCAATGATCCGTTCAGAGCGAGTCAACAACTCACTTATTCAATGATCCGTTCAGAGCGAGTCTCCAGTGAACTAAATTTACAAATCTGACTGAAAATTAGCCAAGAACTGGAGGATCCTCTGAATGCGCACGCGACTGATGCCGAAAAGTAAGTTAGACTACTAATGTTGAATTTTAGGGTAAATTATTATAACTGAAAATCATATTTAGGTCATAACTGTCAGTTGTTTGTAAATCTGTTGCAAAGTGCGATCTGTTTAAGCCCACTGAAATGCTTTTAATGCGGACACGTCTACACCAGTGTCTACCGATCGCAATCTCGATTCAAACAGATCAAATCAAATTTTAAAAATTAATTACATCGTTACGGCACCAAGTGGCGACAAGTGACTGTTAAACTATTTGACATTGAATGATTCATTGAAAAGATTTGTTTAAAAACATTGATTCATCCAGTAATGAAACAAGTGTAGTAGATATGAGTGAGTCATTGAATCATTCATTCAAAACCGTTTTTTAAATAATTCAATTTAAATAGACTGCAGCAATCGATATTTTGTCCCCTAGTGAATTATTATTTTGTTTATTTGTCTGTTCAGAATCGTGGGAGAATTATCTCTATTTGAAAGAAAAAAAATCTTGATTCTCATTTTATGCAGAATCGCGCAACTCAAATTCCAATAACGCGTGTTGAACGCACTTTGAATTTTATTGCATTATAAACTGCCCATTGTTTAACAAAATAAAGGAAACTGAAATTACAGCAACTATCAATATCAAACCTGCTTTTTTCCCATACAACAAAAATGCATGTTCAATGGCTGTCAGCTATCTTACACAGAGATTAACAGATTTTTTTTTAATCTTGAACACCAGACTCGACTTCCTGATGTGTTCACACATGACATCACATGCACTTGGAAAGGCTAAATATTCTCATCAAAAGTGAAGCATACTTTAGACTGTTTGCATGTTTGCGATTATGTATTGGCAGTTGAAAGTCTTGTTTTCACACTAAATTTCATTTCATTCAAAACTGTTTGATCTCCTCAACACGCTCTGATTGAAAAAACAGGCTTTGAACTGACATTAAAAACATAATTTCTCTCCCAACTGTTGCTCTGTTTTCTCCTGTAGGTTTATATGCTAGCAGGTTTGATTCAGGTTTCAGAGGGAAGTTGTGGTTGTTCTTTTCTTTTCGTCTGTTTTTTTTTTTCTTTCTCTCTTTGAACTCGAGCAGGAGCCCAGATAAATGGAGCCCATGAAAGACAGCGAGACTAATGGAAGGTGTGATATCTGAAGAGGAAGTCTGGTTGAAAGAACACAATCATTCGTTCCTGTCTGCGAAAGAGAGGATTTCCTTTTCTTTGACTACTGTTGCAGCTTTACTCAGTCCTTCTTCTCGAACCGCTTGACGTCATCGCGGAGCACACGAGGACGCGCACACACAGAGATGAGACACTTGCGGGTTTGTTAACTTACTGCCGCAGGTTCGGTTGTATTTGTAGTTCTCCTGCGGGTGTCCTTTCAGCCGGCAGTGGAACCGGTGCTGCCAGAACTCGGGGAACCAGGGATTGCGTGGGTTGTTGTCGGGACGTAGTTTCAGGTAATAATCATCAAACCATTTCACGTCAGCGGACTGCAGCTTTATCGTGATCCCGCCGGCGGCCTCGCGGACGTACCCGTCTGTGACGTCATAACGGTCCGCCCATCCGTCACTGGGAAGGACAGAACAAATCAGTGTGTGAATCATGAGTAATAAGTCCAATGGGGAAAATGAATCTGAGGTGACAGATGAAGTAAAAAAACTCTGATAATAATAAAAAACAAATAAGCATTATAATGATAGCAATCATTTCTTGACAGCATCAAATGCATCCAAATCCCAGAATGCACTGCAACGATTTCAGTTTGAAAGATCATCCAGATTAAAAAAAAAGATTACCTATTAATTAAATAATAATATAATTCTAAATGATTTAATATTATATTATTATTATAATAAATAATGAAATGAAATATAATTTAATAACAATAGTAACATATAATATGTCATTTATAACGATATGTAATATTAGTAACATTTAATAATAATAAAATGATCTTGACTCCAAAATTAATTCAAATAAAATAAAAATGATTAAACTTAATAAATATTAATATTAAACTAAATACACATATAAAATAAAATATAAGTCATTAACAATAATAATACATAATAATGTAATAATAATAATAATATTAATAACATTTAATTAAGTTAAAACGATTTGCTAACTCTAAAAAAATTAACTGATGTTCTCATTAAGAGATATTTGTTGCTGCCCATGCAGATCTTTCCAAATCAGAAGAGAGAGAGAGTGTGTGTGTGTGTGTGAGAGAGAGAGAGAGAGAGAGAGAGAGAGAGTATGTGTGTGTGTGTGTGTGAGAGAGAGAAAGAGAGAGAAAGAGAGAGAGAGAGAGTGTGTGTATGTGTGTGCGTGTCTGAGAGAGAGAGAGAGAGAGCGAGAGAGAGTGTGTGTGTGTGCGTGTCTGAGAGAGAGAGAGTGTGTGTGTGTGTGAGAGAGGGAGAGAGTGTGTGTGTGTGTGAGAGAGGGAGAGAGTGTGTGTGTTTGAGTGAGAGGGAGAGAGATAGAGAGAGAGAGAGTGTGTGTGTGTGTGTGTGTGAGAGAGAGTGTGTGTGTGTGTGTGAGAGAGAGAGAGAGAGTGTGTGTGAGAGAGAGAGAGAGATAGTGTGTGTGTGTGTGTGTGTGAGAGAGAGAGAGATAGAGAGTGTGTGTGAGAGAGAGAGATAGTGTGTGTGTGTGTGTGTGTGTGAGAGAGAGAGATAGAGTGTGTGTGTGTGAGAGAGAGAGAGATAGAGTGTGTGTGTGTGTGAGAGAGAGAGAGAGAGAGAGTGTGTGTGAGAGAGAGAGTGAGAGATAGTGTGTGTGTGTGTGAGAGAGAGAGAGAGATAGAGTGTGTGTGTGTGTGAGAGAGAGAGAGAGAGAGAGAAAGAGAGTGTGTGTGAGAGAGAGAGTGAGAGATAGTGAGTGTGTGTGTGTGAGAGTGAGTGTGTGTGCGTGTGTGTGTGTGTGTATGTGTTTGGCAGCGTCATGATGAAACGTTCAGTTCAGCTACTACGTGAAGCGTTCCCGTAACATACACCAACTGATGCATTTGGACAAATTAAATAGTTTTGATACAAAGTAGATACAAATTGCCAATTAAATGAACACCCGCACACAAATGACTCATTATTTTTCTGTCTACGCTGCCAGTTTCCCCAGTAACCATGACAACTAGAGGCATATTTTTAAAAGACTGATAATTGTTCATGTGAAAATCTCACATGCATCTGTATGTCAGTGTAGAAGTGTGAGAGACAGAACGAGACAGATCACACGGCACTGAATATTTCTTCCAGGACATCTATGCCCCAAACCACACATTCATATCGAATAGAGCTGATTTATGACTTCATATTGTTTATACATAATGTTACATGTAAACACACTGTTTCATACATTTAATAATCAAAAGTTTGGACATGTATTATTTATGTAGCCAAATCCTAATGAGCATCAGAACTGAAATGTGACTGATTTGTAGTGCACTTTATAGGCAGCATGTCAAGCATAGCACTCCTCATATGAAGCCTTAGAGTGCTGTCTATGTAGGGAACTCACTAGGTTTTGTAACAGAGCTTGTGTGTGTGTCGCAATTACATCCTTGCAGACAGGTCTGACCCTGGGTTAAACGTAATACAAAACACAGACAAAATCACACACACCCTTCAGCCGACAAAGATAAGGACAGTCACCTTAATAATGAAACTAGTGCAAATGAGACCCTCTCTCTCTCTCTCTCTCTCTCTCACACACACACACACACACACACACAGTCACACAGGGTGCAGATGGCATCATTGTGGGCAAACTCATTTGACACCCTGTGTGGCTGTGTGGAGGGACTGATGACCTCACAGCTGGCCGCGACATGATTGGCTGAGACTGTAGCCATGGTGACAGCATTGGTGTAGGTGCTTATAGGGGATTCCGAGGAACTCTACTGGAAATGATACATTGTTTGTGTTGTAGGCTCCCAGTTTCATTACAGTACCATCATCAGATGTTTCTCTTTTAAAAAGGCTATGCCCTTTTACAAAGTCTTGATTTTGTTTTTGGGCTCTAGAAGAATTGGGATTCATTCTTGAAGCTTTAAAAAAACACATTATTTTATTCATATTCTCCATTGTTGCAGCTCCTCTCTTCTCAGTCTGTCAGTATCGCTCTGTTTAGTTCCTGTCTCTATGAAGCCCCTCCTTCTGAAAAGCTCAATGTGCTCTGATTGGTCGGATGGACCAGTGCGTTGTGATTGGTCGTGCCAATTCTTAAAAATATTGTGTATAATATATTGGAATATTGTGACTTGTTCCCAGAAGAAACTCAAGACTGCAATGGAAGCGTCCAGGAGGAGTTTGAAAAAGTAAAAAATAGGAAGTTCAGCGGACTATGGCAAAATTGGTATCTATGTTCTCAGCATGACCCAAGGAATCTATTAAAGGGTTAGTTCACCCAAAAATGAAAATTCAGTCATTAATTCCTCTCCCTCATGTTGTTCGTTCATCTTCAGAACACAAATGAAGATATTTTTGATGAAATCCGATGGTTCAGTGAGTCTCTATTGACAGATGAACAGAAAGACACTAAAACAAATTTAAAACAGTTCATGTGAAAGTGAAAAGTCGTGACGAGAATACTTTTTGTGCGGCAAAAACACAAAATAACGACTTTTCAACAATATCTAGTGATGGACGATTTCAAAACACTGATTCATGAAGCTTCACGAATCTTTTGTGTCGATTCAGTGATTCTGAGCACCAAAGTCACGTGATTTCAGTAAACGAAGCTTCGTTACATCATAAGTGATTCACAATTTCTATAGTTCATGTGACTTTGGCAGTTTGACACGTGATCCGAACCACTGATTCGACACAAAAGATTCGTACAGCTTCATGTTTTAAATATGTTTTAGTGTCTTTCTGTTCATCTGAAAGTGTTCATTATCTTGCTGTCAATAGAGACTCACTGAACCATCGAATTTCATCAAAAATATCTTCATTTGTGTTCTGAAGATGAACGAAAACCTTATGCGTAATTAGTCGTGGCCTAGTGGTGAGGGAGTCAGGCTTGTAACCTGAAGTTTGCTGGTTCGATTCCCACGCCGGCAGGAGTTGAAGGTGGGGATTGTGAATGAACAGCACTCTCTCCACCTTTGATACCATGACTAAAGTGCCCTTGAGCAAGACATGTAACCCCTAATTGCCTCACTTGTAAGTCGCTTTGGATAAAAGCGTCTGCTAAATAATGAAATGAAAAACAGGCATTTTTGGAAATTTCATTATAACTTTTGACCACAAGGTGGCGCAATGTGTCGAAACTTTTTAAGTACCTTCAGGGCATGGTGCCAAAGACACATACCGGGATACGCCAATGTGTGCATAAAACAAAGCATTTTAGATGCTCAAAATAACCAATATGATAAAATTGGACATCGTTCAGTTTGGCATGATGCACAAATCTACTACTGATTTTTGGCGAAAACATTCAGAAGATATAAACAAAAATAGCCATTTTTCATATCTCCTCACCACTAGGTGGCACTGCGCCAAAACTGTTCAGGTATCCTCAGGCTAACACACGCCAAGTTTGGTCAGAATTCACTAAAGATATAGCCTCAAATCCATTTTGGGATGCTCTTCCTCAAATTTTCTAGCACATTATTAAAAGTGGCAGTGATGAGCGCAACGTTTTACTCGAAGTTGAACATTCTTCAACTCGAGGCGCCGTTACGCTCCCATTGAAAACAATTGGAAAAGTGCGGTAAAACGCTTTGGTGGACGCAAGGCCTAAAAGTCTGAGAGAGAGAGAGAAAGAAAGAGAGGTAGGGAGCGCCGTCACATCCCAAGGTGAAGGATTAAACTAGAGGTGACCAACGACACGGTTCGTCATGCAAACACACGCTGGCCTGGAACAAGTGCTGCATAACAGAGATAACTTGAACCGTGTCGACACACAAACACTGGCAGATTGTGTTTGGCCGTCATCGGAGGCCGACAGGGGCACAAATGCCATTTCAGAGCCAAATTCCCCTCTCCGTCGAACTCTTTTTGTCCCCAGAGCTATCGCGGCTTCCCACAATGCACTCAGACAAAACGGCATTCTGAAGAATTGTTATTTGCAGTGGATTATTGACTCCTGAGAAATACGAACTAATGAATCGAGCACAATAACGCCACAAGAACATAAAAAAGGGTCAGTTCTGAGTTCATGTTGAATGCAGAACGCGCTCGCTTCTCTCGGAGGACGGATCGTTAATCACATCTCCGTCAGGTTTTCCCGAAGGGAGGAAGCTTTGATCTCCTCGCTTCCAATTTCTCCACTCAGGTCTGAATCTGAACTTTCTGGCAGCTGAAAACAGCGTCTCTCTCTCAGTCTGATGCTTCTTCCTGCAGACATCGCTGTCTCGACGTCTCCATCGGAAAATGCCCGTCTCCGTGGAGACGAGACGACAGATCGCCATGGTAATAGAACGATCATTGTTTGATAAATCTGACAGCAGCTTTTGGAAGAGATATGGTCAGTTTTAGAGAGAGAAGTGTGTGTCTGCAAGAAGAAAACAAACATGCTGCTTGCCGTACTTGATCTCTCTGTTTCTCGTGAACGCCTCACAGTCACACCTGCGGGTTCTGTCTCTGAGAGAGAGAGATTGCGTGAGCATAACGTCAATCTTTATTAATGTGTTGGGCGAGTTTGAGCAGGTGTTTAAAAATGAGACGTGCCTCATCTGTCAAACTCCCATCACTGCAGAAACATTAATATAACACTAATGTAACACTAATATAACACTGATTCGTGTCATATGAGACACACACTGTGCTGAAGCTCATTTATACACCACTAGCATTTCTAAACTACACCACAAACAATGATGACAAACAGGTTTCCTGAACATGTCACTCATCTCTAAATGTCTCATAGTTTACTTTGCACATTTAAGAGCAATATAGATAGCGAGAGAAAAACATATAAGCTGAGACTTGAGTAATTTGCCTATTCACTGCAGTGCAAAACAACAAAATCAATGATAAACAGGTTTAGCAAATTAATTACGGTCAAATTAAAAATGTTGTATACGACTCAGGTTTTCATCAATTCATGACAAATTTATTCAAACATTCATATATAGTTAACTATGGAAGCCTGTTTCCGCCACTGAAAAAAAATAAAGAGAAGATTATTGCGACTTTTTATCTCACAATTCTGATGTTTTTTCACAGAATTGCGAGTTATAAAGTCAGAATTGCGAGATATAAAGTCAGAATTGCGAGTTATAAAGTCAGAATTGCGAGATATAAAGTCAGAATTGCGAGTTATAAAGTCAGAATTTCGAGAAAAAAGTTAGAATTGCGAGATAAAAAGTCAGAATTGCGAGATATAAAGTCAGAATTGCGAGAAAAAAGTCAGAATTTCCAGAAAAAAAGTTAGAATTGCGAGATTTAAAGTCAGAATTGTGAGATATAAAGTCAGAATTGTGAGATATAAAGTCAGAATTGCGAGATATAAAGTCAGAATTGCGAGATATAAAGTCAGAATTGCGAGAAAAAAGTCAGAATTGCGAGATATAAAGTCAGAATTGCGAGTTATAAAGTCAGAATTGCGAGATATAAAGTCAGAATTGCGAGTTATAAAGTCAGAATTGTGAGATATAAAGTCACAATTGTGAGTTTTAAAGTCAGAATTGCGAGAAAAAAGTCAGAATTTCCAGAAAAAAAGTTAGAATTGCGAGTTATAAAGTCAGAATTGCGAGATACAAAGTTAGAATTGCGAGATATAAAGTCACAATTGTGAGTTTTAAAGTCAGAATTGCGAGAAAAAAGTCAGAATTTCCAGAAAAAAAGTTAGAATTGCGAGATTTAAAGTCAGAATTGTGAGATATAAAGTCAGAATTACGAGTTATAAAGTCAGAATTGCGAGATATAAAGTCAGAATTGCGAGTTATAAAGTCAGAATTGCGAGATACAAAGTCAGAATTGCGAGATATAAAGTCAGAATTGCGAGATACAAAGTCAGAATTGCGAGATACAAAGTCAGAATTGCGAGATATAAAGTCAGAATTGCGAGATATAAAGTCAGAATTGCGAGATATAAAGTCAGAATTGCGAGTTATAAAGTCAGAATTGCGAGATATAAAGTCAGAATTGTGAGATATAAAGTCAGAATTGCGAGATATAAAGTCAGAATTGCGAGTTATAAAGTCAGAATTGCGAGATATAAAGTCAGAATTGCGAGTTATAAAGTCAGAATTGCGAGATATAAAGTCAGAATTGCGAGATATAAAGTCAGAATTGCGAGATATAAAGTCAGAATTGCGAGTTATAAAGTCAGAATTGCGAGATATAAAGTCAGAATTGTGAGATATAAAGTCAGAATTGCGAGATATAAAGTCAGAATTGTGAGATATAAAGTCAGAATTGTGAGATATAAAGTCAGAATTTCGAGAAAAAAAAGTTAGAATTGTGAGATATAGTCACAATTGCGAGATATAAAGTCAGAATTGCGAGATATAAAGTCAGAATTGTGAGATATAAAGTCAGAATTGCGAGTTATAAAGTCAGAATTGCGAGATATAAAGTCAGAATTGCGAGTTATAAAGTCAAAATTTCGAGAAAAAAGTTAGAATTGCGAGATATAAAGTCAGAATTGCGAGATATAAAGTCAGAATTGCGAGTTATAAAGTCAAAATTTCGAGAAAAAAGTTAGAATTGCGAGATATAAAGTCAGAATTGCGAGATATAAAGTCAGAATTGCGAGATATAAAGTCAGAATTGCGAGTTATAAAGTCAAAATTTCGAGAAAAAAGTTAGAATTGCGAGATATAAAGTCAGAATTGCGAGATATAAAGTCAGAATTGCGAGTTATAAAGTCAAAATTTCGAGAAAAAAGTTAGAATTGCGAGATATAAAGTCAGAATTGCGAGATATAAAGTCAGAATTGCGAGTTATAAAGTCAGAATTTCGAGAAAAAAGTTAGAATTGCGAGATAAAAAGTCAGAATTGCGAGATATAGTCAGAATTGTGAGATATAAAGTCAGAATTGCGAGATATAAAGTCAGAATTGCGAGATATAAAGTCAGAATTGCGAGTTATAAAGTCAGAATTGTGACAAATTTTTCCGCCCCCTTTTGATTGACAGGATATAATCGACCCTGATCATCAGCTGTTTTTTAAAAAAATCTATGCTTTTATCGTCCAATACCGATTATCAGCCGATACATTGGTGCATCTCTAAATTAAACATTAAGGTACAAAAGACAGTTCTATAGAGAATATCACAGCTAGTGGACACTCAAAACAACTACATAACAAATATTACCTCAGGAAACAAAGTTATGCTGGATTGACCAACTGTTAAAGAATATGTAGAATACATATTGCATGAAATCACATGATTTCTGTATCATAATAATAATTTATCCTCTATATATAAATTTTCTTTTCTCAACATTTTTCCTATTGCTTGTTCAAATGTTCAGCTGTTCTAGACTATTTTCTATGTTGTTTTAATGCTTTGGCAATGCAAAATGTACTTTTCTAAAGCTATTTGAATTATGACTAAAGTGAAAATCATAAGACACACACACTTACAGTATGTAATTGTGACTGACTTGTAAGTATCTATTGAAAAAGCCGACGGTGTGTTATGAAAGTCTCTTTACAACAGACCTCTCACATTTCATACAAGCGCCACACATGTGGGCGTCTGCTCTTCAACATGTAGACCTCAAAAGCCTCTGTGTGTGTGTGGGCGTATATAAAGAGCTTCCTGTTCGCCACGGTGGAATTAAATATCTTGCATTTATTAATAAATACAGATAAGCATCATCTACCTGTGAACATTATTGACTCGTTTACCCGTCTGTTTAGATTCCGTCTATATTTATTGGGTTTGTTATTTTCCACTATCTGTTTACTTCCATCGGTCCCATCAGGAGGGGAAATGAACAGGCAGATGGATATTGCCCGGACTCGTTTATTTGTGAAGGATCATATCTGTCCTTGCTTTCGCACAGCTGCACAGCGAAATCTCATCCGCCCTGCCACGAGAAATTCATTACAGAAAACACTCCAGAACATTCACTCTCTGCTGCTCTCTCAAAAGGGAAGAAGAATCACAAATGAGATCTCGTTAATATCTTGATTGTTTATCGAGTACTGAGATTAAATGGAGAGCAAATTAAGATTTTCCCTAAGGCTCTTGCTTCTCAGATGTTTCTCAGGAAAAGACCCCAGTTTTCTCCTATGAAAGCTTGTTTCCAACGTAGAATAAAAACATGAGTAACAGGAAATTCTCCCTCGGAATTGTGAGATATAAACTTGGAATTGTGAGACGAAGTACAAGGAATAAACAGAATTGTGAGAAATAAAGTCACAATTGCCAAAAATACCTTCAGTTTGTGAGATATAAACTCGGATTTGCAAGGAAAAAAAAGTCAAAATTGAAAATTATATACTCGGAATTGAGAGATTTAAACTCAGCATTGTGAGATATAAATTCGGAATTGAAAGATATAAACCCTATTGTGAGAAACTCGGAATTGCGAGATATAAACTTGGAATTGCGAGATATAATCTCGAATTTGTGAGATATAAACTCGGATTTGCAAGAAAAAAAGTCAAAATTGTTAATTATAAACTCAGAATTGAGAGATTTAAAGTCAGAATTGTGATATATAAATTCGGGATTGCAAGATATGAACTCAGAATCGTGAGAAACTTGGAATTGCAAGATATAAATTTGGAATTACGAGATATAAACTTGGAATTGTAAAGTATAAAGACGGAAATGTGAAATTCAAACTCGGAATTGCGAGATTTAAACTCGGAATTGTGAGATATAAACTTGGAATTACGAGATATAAACTCAATTGTGAGAAACCTCGGAATTGTGAGTTATAACCTCGGAAATGTGAGATTCAAACTCGGAATTGTGAGTTTTAAAGTCAAAACTGTGAGATAAACTTGAAATTGTGAGATATAAACTCGGAAATGTTAGATTTAAACTCGGAATTGTGAGTTTTAAAGTCAAAACTGTGAGATAAACTTGAAATTGTGAGATATAAACTCGGAAATGTTAGATTTAAACTCGGAATTGTGAGTTTTAAAGTCAAAACTGTGAGATAAACTTGAAATTGTGAGATATAAACTCGGAAATGTTAGATTTAAACTCGTAATTGTGAGTTTTAAAGTCAAAACTGTGAGATAAACTTGAAATTGTGAGATATAAACTCGGAAATGTGAGATTCAAACTCGGAATTGTGAGTTTTAAAGTCAAAACTGTGAGATAAACTTGAATTTGTGAGATATAAACTCGGAAATGTTAGATTTAAACTCGTAATTGTGAGTTTTAAAGTCAAAACTGTGAGATAAACTTGAAATTGTGAGATATAAACTTGGAAATGTGAGATTCAAACTCGGAATTGTGAGTTTTAAAGTCAAAACTGTGAGATAAACTTGAAATTGTGAGATATAAACTCGGAAATGTGAGATTCAAACTCGGAATTGTGAGTTTTAAAGTCAAAACTGTGAGATAAACTTGAAATTGTGAGATATAAACTTGGAAATGTTAGATTTAAACTCGGAATTGTGAGAAATCTCGGAATTGTGAGTTATAACCTCAGAAATGTGAGATTCAAGCTCGGAATTGCGAGATTTAAACTCGGAATTGTGAGTTTTAAAGTCAAAACTGTGACATAAACTTGAAATTGTGAGATATAAACTCGAAATTGTGAGATATAAACTCGGATATAAACTTCCTGTCATGTGAGATATAAAGTCAGAAATGTGAGATTCAAACTTGGAATTGCGAGATTTAAAGTCAGAATTGTGAGTTATAAACCCGGAATTGCAAAATATAAACTTGGAATTGCAAGAAAAAAGTCAGAATTGTGAGATAAAAAATTACAATTACCTTTTTAATTTTTTCATTCCATGGCAGAAACTAACTTCCACAGCCTCTTGAATTTCAGCAGAGAAATCTCTCAAACTGTGCTCAGATTTGCTAAGACACCAAACTCCGCAAAAGTCAGACTATGAACAAATTCTCCAAATATGCTCCACATATACAGCATTGTTTATAAGTTACACTAAATGGATGACAATATTGACTCATTTGTGTCCATTTTATTTCTCTTAAAGAACTTAAATGAGCAGACAAAAGTTTTGCATCTCCATTTATGCTCTGAGGAAGAAAAAGTGGGTTTGGGTTTGGAACAAAATGGCGACAGAACTTTAAAGGCACAGAGCGCAATTTTCGGTGTCAAAATACTTTCTCCAATCCCAAATGAATATGAACGGACAACTATAAATAAGTCAAGCTCAAGCAATTGTGTAACACCGTGTGATTTAAATCTCCCTCTGGGTCTTTCTCAGCAATACTAATCAATACTCAAATCCCTGATCAATAAGCAACACCTCTAACACTGATCAAACTCTAGATGAAAACAAATGTTTTTTTGTATATACACAGCTGCTATTCGATTTTTTTAAAAACAAATGAATACTTTTAAATGCTAGAATACATGAATATTACATTTCAAAAAGACCCGAGCGATTCGCAAGTGTTGCTGCCATGACAACATGGACGACACGCCAAGGTTTTACAGCAAACATGTGCTGATCAGCATGAGGTGATGGAACTCAGAGGACGTTAAAGAAATCGCACACACACACACACACACACACGGGTCACAGGAGGACAGTGTCAGCGTGTGCCAGCGTCCCTCCATCAGATCCTTCTCTCCGCTCTGACAGTTACAACCTTCAAATGAATTGTGTTGTGACCGTACAACCCAGATCAAACCAGATCTCCTCTCATCTCCTATTTGCTTTCCTGTCATGTGTAAAATGTTGTGACGTCTTTGGATCGGCTGCTAATTGGGTGCCAAACGAGAGAAAAGGAGCACAGAGAGACAGCGAGAGGTTAAAGTCAACATGAAACAACATTCGCAACTCATTTTTCACACAGTGATACCTTCCCAAAACTAACGTTTCCTTTTCTATTAGTCACTGTTTTTGTAAAAAAGTATACTACTACATAAAAACAACTAAAAAAAAAAACTATAGTAATATTTCACTGTATATACTAAATAGATTAACATTGAAAACATTTTCCCAAATTATAAATGACATTTTTCCAGGTCCAATATTTATATATATGTCTTTGTTGTAACATGTACTGATTAATATTTCACAATAAGACACATGTTAAGAAGATAAATGGGGTCAATTTTGATCTCATTTGACTTTAGAGGACAGAATAAGTGCTGGATGAAGGGGTTTGTGGTAAAAAGGGGTCAGAAAAGATGAAAAGTAAATTGAGAAAGAGAGAGATTGCTGTGGTCGTTCCATTCGTTTAAGTCAGGACATAATGGGTGATCGTCGAGCTTTCAGAGAGAGCTGAAAATAGAGCGTAATTACTACAGCCAGTCAAAACACTGGCCACAGCTGTCCTTCACACAAAAACACACGGCAAAACAACACAGTAACCTCACAATCATAATCTTCACCAACAAAAATATGGTTTTCAGTCAAACGATTTCTGTGTCTTTGATTTTAGCAACCCCAAAATGAAATGATTGTTTTTTTGGATTTTATTTGTAACCACCATCGGCATAGAGTAATAATGAGAAAAACTGTCCCCTCTAATATTTGATATTCTTGATGCTGCTCTGCTGCGCTCCACTACGTGAAATATGTAGTTTTTCGTCCGCTAGAGGTCGCCTCTAAAACAAAGGCGTAGCTTGATGACGCCGAGTTTGAGCGAGGAATCTTGGGACATGCGGTCTTCACCTCACAGCCGGTGGAAAAGAATCGGGATGGGAAATCACGTTCATGGATGCGATTATTAAGGTTACTGTAGTCTGAAGCAGAGCAGGAGCGAGTGAACGATAATGAGAGACGAACGACACACGCCTCGAGAGCAGCGGGACTTTTATTATGACAGTCGCCGGAGCCGCTTCCGCTTTTTCCAGTCATGATTATGAGGAAACGCAGCTCTGTTTATCATATTAGACACATTTGAGTGTGTTGAAAATGATGTTATAACATCTGTGCGTTCGCTCGTGGCTGCTGTGAGACACTTGTTCACGCTACAGTAAAATAGATCCATGTTAGAATATCATATTAAATGCTGGATGGCTTGTGTTGATAAACAGCATACAATTAATTTTAAAACGTATTGTATGATGGAGAAAATTCTGTTTTACTGTTACTAAAAATAAAGATTCATCTGTTTATGCTATGCTACTTGACAAAATACGAATCTGAGGCATGGTAAAGCAAACTAAAATTAAAACAATAAGACTAAACGTGTTGAGCTATATAACGATTAGTTTTCTGTCTATAAATGTATCCTTGTCTAATAAAACATGTAATATATATTTAAAGCGTCTTTGGTGTTTCCATGGTTTCTACAAAATAAAACCAGAAACTGAGGGTAACGCGAATATGACGTCATTGACAGGCGACTCCCTCACCGGATCCGTGGTTAAAATAGAAATTTTCTCACGATTTGCAAATAGTTGGAAACATTTGGGATATTGTAGGTACTCAACTGAACAAAATATGTAACACTGACCTGGTGCTTTTTGGATATTTTACTTAAAAAATCATACATATTGCAGCTTTAAAACTTCTCTTATGTTGACAGTAACAGCCGGTTTATAAGCACTTCTCACTACAATTTTGGGAAGATGGTTGCCACATGATGTGTTTCCAAATGCACATTATAAGCGACCCAAACTCAGAGTGGAAGCAGGCGCTGCATCCAAAATGTAATAATTATTATATAGTATGTGAAAAACAGTACGCCAAGAGAGTCGTAGCATTTGAAAAAAAGCAGATGAGTTACTACTTTCTCTTGGTTTCTGAAGTGTGCATTCGTTGGAGGCTATCCCATGAGGCCACGGGAAAGAATTTATTAATGGCAGTGAAGCGACGTAACTGACGCTGTAGGTCACATGACAGTAACAACATGGCGGATGCAGTCCGAATTGCATTAATTCCACCCATATTCGTACTATAAAAAATGGTCACGAAGTAAATTCAAATTCAAATGTAGTACCTACTCAATTTGAGATTTCGGATGCAGCGAGAGATGAGTTCATGTGGAGACGCATTCACTGTGAAATACCGGCAGATCACGAGCATTATTTGTAGCAGTAGCCTAGTAAGGGTCAAAATTATCGATATTAAGTAAAGAACACGTTCCATGCAGATATTTTGCAAGTTTCCTACTGTAAATATATCAAAAATGTATTTTTGTAAGTGGATATGCATTACTTAATTTGGCGATTTTCTCAATATTTTGATTTTTTTGTAATCTCAGATTCCAGATTTTCCAATAGTTATATCTCAACCAAATATCATCATATCCTACAATCATTCATCAATGGAAAGCTTATTTATTCAGCTTTCAGATGATGTATAAATCTCAATTTCAAAAAATTGACCCTTATGACTGGTTTTGTGGTCCAGGGTCATATTTAATTAAATTGCAGCCTTTGCGATTTGATAACTGCACTAAGCCATAACGCTATTTCAGTTTTATTTCAATGAAATATATAGCCTAGGATACACAATATCATGTTGTCTTCTTTTCCAGTGCTTTTTTTTGGAGCTTCACCCATTCACTGTAATTGTATGAAAAAGAGCAGCGTGAACATTCTGCTAAACATCCCATTTTGTGTTCCACAAAAGAATGTAAGTTGTTCAGGTTTGTATGACGATAAATGAAACATTTCTGATTTTTTTTTGGGTGAACTATCTCTTTAAATATGGTTTTAGTTTTGTAGCATCTCTCACTTGAGTCTTTAAAACGAATATCTGGATAAGTGTGTGTTTTAGGCTTGCTGCGGATCAGATTCATGAGGTCAAAAACTCATGCTGTGTCCATCTGCATGCACACAGTCAAATCTGACAGGACAGAAAAACAGACCCACTCACATGAGACTGGTGGTCACACACACACACACACACACACACGCACAAGTTGTCAAGTTTGGCAGACAGATTACTGGAGGGCGCTGGCTCATCAAACACACACCAAAATACTGAAATTTGCACACACACTGGTCACCCACAGGGTTTCTCACACGCAAATGTTTGTGTCACTTTGATTGGCAGGTCAGGAAACTTTGTGGACACTCACACACATCAGTCAATGCTTTCAGACATTCTCTCAGTCTTCAACAAACAACTTTGTGTTTATATATGTGTTTGTACTGTGTATATATATTATGTATATATAAACACACTCATACATGTATATATATATATATATACATAATAAATATACACAGTGCACATATATATATTATGTAAACACAAAGTGTTATTTTGGATGCGATTAATCGCGATTAATGGTTTGACAGCACTAAAACTATTAGAAAAACACACTAATTGGATTACAACATACTATGTAAAAAATGTATGATATCATCCCATTTATTATTGATCTGGCAAAAAATCAATGTAGGCTTTTAAACTCAATCAGAGTTTTTCTTTGAAAAAATATTAATCACCTGATATTTAAAGATATTTCTCTCCTAAAAAAGCTTCAATGCAGTTTGCCACGTTTGGTCATCAGGTTGCGTAGTTAACATTAGATTACGAGGAGCATGAGAAGCAGTTTCACCAACACTGATTAAACTGACCAGAAGTTGCATGTTTACTGGAGCTCTGAGAAGTGACGGTTTGGACGTCATCTGTACCGTGTTTGTGAAAGTTTGCGGTAGTTCATCAGCGAGAATCCCGAACGAGATATGCATGGTAATTCCAGAGGCCTCTCTTTAAAGTCTCTCTCAGTCTGTTCACATCCCTCTCTGACTAAATCTGAGGCTGGCAGGGGGTGTTGGTATGGGTGACAATTCTGTTGCTATGGCAACAAGCCGTGGAAGGGTATTGGTTCTGATTTTGTTCCATCTCCAGCTCAGAGTGCAGCACTGACGGAACGAAAAAGGAAACGGAACAGTGTAGTTCTGTCGATCGTGCCCCACACGCACACACTCACTTGGACTGTCATTAATCAGTTAGCGCTCAGTGTGTGTCTGTGGGGTAAATGCTGCGGGCAGGACAGGGCTAATGCATGTCACGCAGGCCATAGAGATCACTGTCGTGAGAGTTCAGCGAGACAGGTCCATTAACACTGACACACGGCGTCTCTCGCCGGGAGAGGCAGTTTCATCTCTGTAAACCCTACAGGCTGCTTGTGGCGGAAATGAGGAGAGGGCAGATGTGCGAGCCGCTCGTGACGGGATCATGTGAGTGAGATCGTCCAGCAAGAGCGTAAGACGATCTGGGATTTTCCTACTGTCGCATGTTTGTAACTCCACAAGCCCCGTCCACGAAACCTCACAGGTTGGCCATGCCATACATGACATGAAACTATTAAAAAATAACAACAATTAAAAGCATGCAATTCCTGTTCCAAATGCAGGACAAAATGGAATAGTACAAATAGCTATATTTTTGCATTTTATAAGAACAAAAAACTGGTTTCCAAGGCATTACTAAGATGTTCTATGTCAGGGGTGTCCAAACTTGCTCCTGGCGGGTGTTCCAGAAAGCAGGTTATGTGACATACCCAGGTATGTTTAAGAGTAAGTAAGCTGGTTCCAAAAATGGAGGTAACTTTCTGGGTAAGTAGCCATAGAAACTTACTCTCTGAACATATGCTCCAGGGTTAGTTTGCTTAAGAGGTATTCAGATGCGTGTTATTTAATTAATAGTTATATTTATGTAATTAAATTTGTTATATGGTTACAGTTATACATACAATATTATATTATGCAAAACATAGATGAATTATACACTCATCTAAAGGATTATTAGGAACACCTGTTCAATTTCTCATTAATGCAATTATCTAATCAACCAATCACATGGCAGTTGCTTCAATGCATTTAGGGGTGTGGTCCTGGTCAAGACAATCTCCTGAACTCCAAACTGAATGTCAGAATGGGAAAGAAAGGTGATTTAAGCAATTTTGAGCGTGGCATGGTTGTTGGTGCCGGACGGGTCGATCTGAGTATTTCACAATCGGCTCAGTTACTGGGATTTTCACGCACAACCATTTCTAGGGTTTACAAAGAATGGTGTGAAAAGGGAAAAACATCCAGTATGCGACAGTCCTGTGGGAGAAAATGCCTTGTTGATGCTAGAGGTCAAAATTGGACAGTTGAAGACTGGAAAATGTTGCCTGGTCTGATGAGTCTCGATTTTCTGTTGAGACATTCAGATGGTAGAGTCAGAATTAGACGTAAACAGAATGAGAACATGGATCCATCATGCCTTGTTACCACTGTGCAGGCTGGTGGTGGTGGTGTAATGGTGTGGGGGTTGTTTTCTCTGCACACTTTAGGCCCCTTAGTGCCAATTGGGCATCGTTTAAATGCCACGGCCTACCTGAGCATTGTTTCTGACCATGTCCATCCCTTCATGACCACCATGTACCCATCCTCTGATGTCACAAAGCTCGAATCATTTCAAATTGGTTTCTTGAACATGACAATGAGTTCACTGTACTAAAATGTTCCCCACAGTCACCAGATCTCAACCCAATAGAGCATCTTTGGGATGTGGTTGAACGGGAGCTTCATGCCCCTGGATGTGCATCCCACAAATCTCCATCAACTGCAAGATGCTATCCAATCAATATGGGCCAACATTTCTAAAGAATGCTTTCAGCACCTTGTTGAATCAATGCCACGTAGAATTAAGGCAGTTCTGAAGGCGAAAGGGGGTCAAACACAGTATTAGTATGGTGTTCCTAATAATCCTTTAGGTGAGTGTATATATATATATATATATATATATATATATATATATATATATGCACTATTATAATGTTTCAATGTTTATTCAATTCGAATATATGTATTTATTGTAATACTATACTATACTATAATTTCTATAATAAAATACATATGTGATATCTTATTAAATATTTAGCCTCAAACAAACAATATAATTCTTATTCTCAGTGAATAGTGATTACTTTTTCCTCTGCAAATTATTACACAACCACTAAATAGGTGGCCATGTGCACTAAGTAGGTTACATTAATCACCATTAAACAAAAGAAGAAGTCAGTAGAATGGCACACCTTTTCTTATCGTCTGTTTCCATGGTGAATCATTGATTCGTCGTTCGGTTGAGAATGTGTTGTGTGTTAACCGGGAACATAGTCTGGGTTGGCTGAACTTACTCCCGGACACGTTTTTGGAACCAGCATACCTCGAGTAAGCAAGGTTTTGGTTAATCACCCGAGAGTTCAGGGTATATGTGACGGTAAGTTAACCTTGCTTTCTGGAATACCCCCTGGAGGGCTTCTATCCTGCAGAGTTTAGCTCCAACCGTAAATAAACACACCTAAACTAGCTAATCAAGGACTTCAGAATCAATAGAAACTTTCAGAAAAGTGTTTTGGATTTGGCTGGAGATGATCCCTGCAGGATGTTGGCCCTCCAGGAGCAGGATTGGACACCTCTAGGTGGTTAGGGAATTGCTAAGATAGTTGGGATGTTGCCAAGGTGTACTGGGTTGTTCACAGGGCATTGCTAAGGTGTTCTGGGTGGTTGCTAGGGTGTTCCGAAGTCAAGTCACATTTATTTATGCTGTATAGCACTGTATACAATGCAGATTATTTCAAATCAGCTTCACAGGAAAGAAGGTGTGCTGGTTGGTTGCTAAGGCATTACCAACATGTTCTCGTAGGTTGCTTGGACATTGCTAAGGTGTTCTGGGTAGTCTCTAGGTCATTACTAAGGTATTCTGGGTGGTTGCTAAGGCATTTCTATAATGTTCTGGGTGGTGTTAGCTTATTCCTAAGTAAATCACCCTCAAGTCTCTGTGATGTTCTGGTATCTAGGCATTACTAATGTGTTCTTGGTGGATCCTAGGGTGTTGCTAAGGTGTTCTAGGTGGTTGCTAGAGTGTTGCTAAGTCAAGTGAAGTCACATTTATTTATATAGCACTTTATACAGATTGTTTCAAAGCAGCTTCACAGTAAAGAAGGTGTTCTGGTTGGTTGCTAAGGTATTACTAAGGTGTACTAGGAGGCTGCTATAGTATTGCTAATGTGTTCTGGGTAATCGCTAGGGGGTTACTAAAGTATTCTGGGTGGTTGCTAAGGCATTTCTATAGTGTTCTGGGTGGTTTCTAGCTTATTCCTTACTAAATCCCCCTCAATTCTCTGTGATGTTCCTGTGTCTAGCCATTACTAAGGTGTTCTTGGTGGATGCTAGGGTGTTGCTAAGGTGTTCTAGGTGGTTGCTAGGTTGTTGCCAAGGTAGTCTGAGTTGTCGCTAAGGCATTTCTAAGTTGTTCTGGGTGTTTGCTAGCTGATTACTTCCTAAATCACCCTAAAGTCTCAGTGATGTTCTGGTGTTTAGGCATTACTAAGGTGTTCTTGGTGGATGCTAGGGTGATTCTAAGGTGTTCTAGGTGGTTGCTAGGTTGTTGCCAAGGTAGTCTAAGTTGTCGCTAAGGCATTTCTAAGTTGTTCTGGGTGGTCGCTAGCTGATTACTTCCTAAATCACCCTAAAGTCTCAGTGATGTTCTGCTGTTTAGGCATTACTAAGGTGTTTTGGGTGTTTGCTCCTTATTAAACCACCCTCTTTGTCCACCTTCTTTGTGATGGCCTGGTATCTAGATATGGCTATCCCAAAAATGTGTGGGTATGAATATGTGAGTGCGTGTGCATTCTTGAGCAGATGTTTTGTTCTGTCATACATGTGTGTGCTCTAAAAATGACAGCTCTTGAGCTTTGAGATGCTTTGATCCTCTGTGTTTCATCTTTGGCTTTAGATCAATAGTCTAACAGAGGGGAATTTACACACATGCACACACACTCTTTTCATTTTTAAGTCTGCCTTTAAATATATATGACCTATTAGAAATTAAAAGTGGGGATGCCAATTGAACATGTTATTTTAATTCATTATTTAAAAAAAATGCATGCATGTCGGTTTCCATAACAAGGGATTTTCTTATGATTGGAAGAAAAGAAAAAAACGAGCCATGACACAACTCTAAATGCATGTAAACATACACTACCAATGAAATATATTGTCGCATTACCATTATCACTGCTCATTGCTTTCGTCTGCACAGAAAAATGTCTTTACAATTATCATAATGTGAGGCTTTTCTCTGTCTAAGAATATTGCTATATACAATTAAATGTCATTGATTTGATTAATAATTTTAATCCAGTTAGTGTGAAAATTAAAAGCCGGTGAAAAATCATCCCGTTATAAATCTGTTGTGACCGAACACAGTGCAAACAAATCTCTGCTGCCTGCTCTGTCTTTCACTCGCTTTCGTCCTGATTTCTCTGCTTTCCTTCCCTCATCTGTTAAATATTCCTCTCACACTTTCGGCACTGCCGGGAGGAAGAGGAGGATGACGAAGACTTGACAGCTCCTCCGCATGGAACACAGACCACCGCGCAAACATCCCATCCTGCCTGAGAGGGAGGCAGACAGGAAACGCATCATAAACACTGTCAGGGCCTTTAATGATCATGAAGTTTGCTCTATTTGCTTGCAGTTTCTAGACTGTCATGTGTCTGAGACCTGGGCAGATGCCTGCTGCACAAAAACATGGCAAGCTCTAATCTGATTGTCTGGCTTTACGCAATTTCCGGTAGTCGGGAAGCACGAATTTATACCTTTCCACTGGGAAACAAAGTCACGTTTACGAGTTCCCAATGCTAAAATGAATGTGAAATGGCAATATTTGACATAATCCTATATTGACAAAGTAGATGCAATATTTAATTTGGTGATGCTAAGGTGTTCTGGGTGGTTGCTAGGGTGTCGCTAAGGTGGTCTAGGAGGTTGTTAGGGTGTCGCAAAGGTGTTCTGGGTGGTTGCTAGGGCATTACTAAGATGTTATGGGTTGTACTAGGGTGTTACTAAAGTGTTCTGGAAGGTTGCTAGGGCATTGCTAAGGTGTTCTGGGTGGTTGCTAGGGCGTTGCTAAGGAGTTCTGGATGGTTGCTAGGGCATTACTAAGATGTTATGTATGGTAGCTAGGGCAAGACAGTTCACCCAAAACTAAATAAAATTGTCATAATTTATTATGTATGTTATTCCAAACCTCCTATGATTTTATTTTGTTCTGAAAGGAAATATTTTGATAACTGTTTTTGTCTATATAATGAAAGTATAAATAGTAATAGCAATAAAGGTCATGGGTTTGATCCCCATGGATGCATGAAGTGATTAAAATGGATGCCGTCAAGTTGCTTCGGAAAAAATCTGGAAAATAATTGTAAACAACAAAATAACATTGGACCTTGACTTTCACTGTGTGGGGGAAAAAAAAACACTGGAGACATTTTTCAAAATATGTACTTAACAAATAAAACCATATAAGTTTGGAATGACGTGAGTGTGAATAAATGATGACAGAAATTTAATTTTTAAAATGAAATATGGTATTTGTATCATGAAAAATCTGTATGTTTTATTTGACCATACTGTTTTATGAGTTACTGCATGTCCGATTTCATACATACTGTATTTATCCAGCTCAAACATCATAATAAAAATACAAACTGTGTTTGGTAACTTTACATGGTGATCAGATGGTCTCTTCTTGTGTAAATGAGCCGTATTTGGCCTAGACAAATTATGATACAATATGAGTCACACACACAAGCATGAGATGCACACAGATAAAGGAATAAATCACCCAAAAATGTCATCATTTTTTAGAAAGATTTCCCGTGAAGAATGACTTAAATTGCAGCATGTTTCTCACAGAAAGCTAGCGCGCAATTTCCTCAGACCACTTTAATTTCTGTCTACATCATCTGTGTTGTTTTGTGGTTATCAGTCAGCTCTTGTGTGATTCTCCATCTGACCTGAGACTGAAGCAGTAAACGCGGTAATAACGGTGTCTGAGAGAGTCTTACAGCGGCCAGACTCAAAGAGAGGAGACTAGATTGTGAAACACATTTTACCTGAAGATAATGCAATGATGATTATGGTGATGGTTATGAAGATGACAATGATGATGATTATGATGATTGTAACTTCCTGTAGTTTCTCATCTGGACTGAGCAGCTGATGCTGAAAGAGTCAAACACACACAGATGCTTTGGACTATTTTATGACACGTGGTATTTTTTTGTTATTTTGGAGCTCAAAATATGAGTGATAAAATAAGATCAAGTCCGAAAAGTGCAATAAACTCTTTCTATTTTCGGCACAGTAGAAGTTTGTTAAACATACATGAATGTGTGTGTGTGCTAGTGTGCAAATCAAACAAAAATTAACAAATAATGATCACTCTAAAGCCCTTTGTACACATGGTATTAAGATGCGTTTTGGTCACTAAACACAAGTGTAAATGGGGTCTAAAATATTTTGAGCTTGTCCACTTTCAACCACTTCCAGAGGTGGTCAGAAATGCATTCAACCGGATTGCTTTCGTAGTGTAGACGCTCATGTGGACGAAGGCCTTCAAACAGCCACAAAGGTCTCCTGCTCTCCGCCTACTGACCCCAAACCCAAGATGTTACATCATAAGTTCTTGTTTTTAATATTTATAAGCAATATCTACGGTGGCCGAGAGAGCTCAACGCACTGCAAATAAGAAAACGCATGCAAATAAAAAAAATGAATGCAAATAAAAAAAACGCATGCAAATATAAAAAATGCATGCAAATAAAAAACCGCATGCAAATTAAAAAAACGCATGCAAAAAACCCTGCATGCAAATAAAAAAACGCATGCAAATAAAAAAACGCATGCAAATAAAAAACCGCATACAAATAAAAAAAACACATGCAAAAAACCCCGCATGCAAATAAAAAAAACGCATGCAAATAAAAAACCCGCATGCAAATAAAAAACCCCGCATGCAAATAAAAAACCGCATGCAAATAAAAAAACCGCATGCAAATAAAAAAACCGCATGCAAAAAACCCTGCATGCAAATAAAAACAAAACGTGATCATCAGTTTGACAACACATGTGCTGCAAATCCTCACAACACATGCAAACTCAAAAACGCGCTGCAAATACAAAAAGCGCTGCAAATAGCACAAACCACAACGGAAATGTTTCAAGGGGACCCCAAAAAGTGACGAACCCTACTAGACAACAGCACAAACTAAAAAATATTAAAATATATTATGTAGGCATTAACTCAATGTAACGTGTTTCACTAACAGAAAAGTGTTTTAATATGTGGCATTGTTGTTCACTCATTCAACTTTAAGAGATGATCATTTAGTGGATGATTTAAAAATATTCGTTAATCTGTAGTGTACTAATGTGACGTCATCGTAACGGCCGCCTGAGGCGCTCGACGACCACGTCATCTGTGAGCGTGAGCTTCTAGCAAACTGAAAAACACTTTATTAAAAATAATAAATACATGAAATAATGTACAGTTGTTTATTTTTGTTTGCAGTTTTTATAGTATTTAATGATTGTGAACACATTGTGCACTCAAATGCCGTACACTATATAGGGATTAGTGAATAAGTGAAGGGTGAGTTGAACTGGTTTTGGACGGTCTTCCTAGTAGGGTCCGTCACTTTTTGGGGTCCCCTTGAAACATTTCTGTTGTGGTTTGTGCTCTTTGCAGCGCTTTTTGTAAATGTAGTGCGTTTTTGTGTTTGCATGTGTTGTGAGGATTTGCAGCACACGTGTTGTCAAACTGATGATCACGTTTTGTTTTTATTTGCATGTGTTTTTTTTTATTTACATGTGTTTTTCTTTTTATTTACATGTGTTTTTTTTTTTATTTGCATGCGTTTTTTTTTTTTTATTTGCATGTGTTTTCTTATTTGCAGCGCGTTGAGCTCTCTTTCGGCCACCGTAAATATTGCACAAGCAAAAGTGCAGTTTTCCCGAATTCAATAATCAAAAAGTTTATAGACTATTAGGTGACTTTGATTTTAGATTGAATATTGTCTGTTTGTATTTTGCAATCAGAAATAATTCCCAAGAGCAGAGCCATTGGGTGTCTCTGAGCAACACAGTTTCGTTACTGAACGAATCCACGGCTTTGAACGAATCGTTCTAATAAATGATTCGATGACTCACTCACTTCTGCTTTGTTCCTGAATGAATCAGACAGTTTGAATGAATCATTTGACTGAATGATTCAATGACTAACTCCTTAAGACAACGATTTGCCGCCACCTACTGGTGGTTTACTATCATTTGATTTTAGCTGAGGGACTGAGGAATGGAATGCGATTGGTTGTGATTGTAACAACAACTCTGGTTAAAGAGATCAAATGCGTTTATAAACAGACTAGATATAAAGTAATTGTAGTGTCATTGCATCCCATGGTTTTTTTTCCTCTGGGGGACCTCCGAATTTAATGTTTAAGTAACAAACATGTTTTGTATGGTTTTAGTTTTAGTTAACTATAATAAAACTTTTAAGTCGGTCTTCAAGTAGATGGGATGGTTTTACACATTTAATCTCCATTTGAAAGCAAAGTAAAATGGCACTCATTTCTCCATGCTTTTCATCATTCACTCATTCGCTCACCTGCCGACCAATAGGAACTCTCCGACGAGGTTCTGCCGCCTCATGGCCATGAGGATGTTTCGTACGGTCATGCCCTCACAGAAACACGCCACCACGCGAGCCTTGGGCAGGTACTTGCGCAGTTTCGCGAGCAGACGGTCGAAGTTCTGCTCGCCGGCGTTACTCCAAATTTTATCAGAGTGAGCGATACAAATCCCTTCCTTTCCCGCCATCTCTTTAAATGCCTCCATCCCACTCTCACCATAGTTACCTAGGAAACCAGAGAGAGGGAAAGACAGTCAAGAATATTCAAATAGTGAAAGTTATAATATCATATTCTGAAGTTTGACACTTTTGTTACTCAAAAAGTTCTAACACTGTATATAAAATACAGGATATATTTTACTTGAAAAAAAAATAGTTTTTCACTCAGAAATTGCTAGTACATATAATAAATAATTATAAAGAAATGGCAAGTAACAAATTGAATTGAATGAGACATTTTTAAGTAGAATAAAATAGTTTTTTCTTGTAAAAGATACACCAAAATTGTTGTTTCTTTTTTTTGCAACTTCGAAAAATCTTTTTTTTTTTTACAGTATTTATGTCCGAATTAAGAAGGACATAATCCTTCCGTCAAGTGCCACAACTGCATAACCTTAATCATAACCGAATGATAAAATCACAGAGAAATGACTGGTTGATAAAAAAACGATTATATATATACACACATACAAATGTTGTCAGAATGCACAAAATCTTTCAAATTAAATACAGCAAATTTCTTTCAGTGTAGGGACCAACTCAAACCTTGAGGAAAATGTAGGGGGAAAAAATGGAATAATTTTTATTTTTTTCAATCTTCTAGAGCAAATTTCATCTTCAAAGCATAGCTCAACAAACACACACACACACACACACACACACACACACACACACACACACACACAGAACATTATGTTACAGTGTGACATATTGAAGCTGTGATGTCAGACTACAGCTGTATGGATTTATTGAAGTTTGCAGAGACAATATTGACTCTCTCTTCCAGTGTCTTCCAGTGCTTTCTCTGACGGAGAACTTAAGGATGGAGAGGTGTATAAAAGGTAATTCATCTCACGCACATAAAATACGTAAAAGCCGACCACACACACGTGCAATCACTGATATGTACTTATAAATGAAGCTGTGAAAGACTGTGTGAGAGAGCTTTGAGGTTCCTCAGACAGGTTTCGTCAGGTTCTGATGCGGTGGCTCTGGTTGTTGTGGGTACGTGTAAAGTCTTGTAATTAGTCTCACAGTGAGAGTAGCAGACACGAACAGATGGCACACACACACACACACACACACTGTTGACAAACACACAATCACAGTCTCCGTTCATGGGGACACCAGCCTTCACTTCCTGTCAAAGATCATTGAACACAGATCCTTTTTTCCAGTCACTGAAATGACACACAACTAAACATTCGATTTAAATAATGATCTCTATTTTTCAAGCTCGCATTATATCCTTTAGGAACACAAATGAAATATCCGTAACTTAAGTAATGACCCACAGGAAAACAGCTTTGAAATAATAAAATAAAATAATATAAATGTCAATTGTTTAAATGTTAACCTTTACAGTGAAAAACAACAAGAAATTCCATATAAATTTAGATAAATATTGTAAAATATTTATTTTTTCATAGTTGAATTGGACACATGATATTATCTCTCAACAAAGTACATGTACTTTTACGGTAAAACATTGTTAAAACTTAAACATAACGTTACAAAAATGACATTCCATATTGCCTAAAAATGTTCCAACAATGTTTCACGTTCTAAAATTCCTTAAGAGAAATTTTAAACAGAGACAAAATTAAAGCATAGAGTCATAAAATATATGGGTCAATGACGTGACGTGTCAATACTATATATATATATACTATATATTATTAATAATTAATAATAATAAAAAACAAAGATTTGACATCCAAAGTATGTAAGGTAGTACATCTATATCTATATATATCTTTAACTGAATCCAAAAGGTTTTAATTATATTTTACTATATATAAAGTTATTTTAAAGATTTTGCAGTGTCAAAAGGTCATTTGGTTTAACCATCCAAAGGCCAATACAGCCAGTTCATTTGTTATGAAAATATCTTAAAATGCAATAAATGTATATATTTTTTATTTTATTTTATATGATTTTATAACGTCATATTTAAACATATTGCAAAATGGTATTAAAATTATGTGTAGAAATCATTGCTTTCTTATGAGAAAGAATGTCCGGAAAAATGAATTTCATTGATGTCATTTGGAGTAACCAATATAAAGGGACCATTTTGGATCAAATCATGCAGTCAATATCATGTGACAGGATGTGATATCATTCAGACACCTGCAAAAGACCACATGGTCATGAAGCAAAGTAACTAACTCTCTCATAACTATTTGAAAAATTCATGTTTTCACTTGCTCATATCCTGAAACATCATGTCATTTGGTACGACTATTTTAAAACATGGAAAATGATGTAATATTTTAAGAACTTGTACTAAATATAAAATGTTTGATTGTCCTTTTGCTAGCTAGCTAGCTACATATCAGCCTGTTAGCATTGTTTGAAAATATCGTCATTCGGTATAACCAAAAGTATCATTCTGTAAAACCGTAAATTTGATTAAACAAAATTACTTTTTTGGTGATAAATTTTGTCCATCTTGTAAAAAATGACAAAAGTAGTGTTAATCGATTATAAAAACCACATAATCTCATCGTTAACACTTAATAAAACTTAATTATATCTCCATTATGTTTTTTTACACTTTTAAAAAACTCATTCGTCAGTGACCCATATATATAGCTCAGATCATTTGGTTTTGATGAGAAATTATCTATACATTTTGATTGCATACTTCGACAAATCCAAGCAGTTTGAGACACCGTTGAGATTTCTAGAGTCAAAAATATAGTTGAATAAAAGTCTCCATTTAATCTCACTGCTGTCCAGGAGAAATTACAGAGATCTCATTAGTGATTTCCTAAGGGAATGGACAGCTAAATACAGTCTAATTTATAAAACACACACACAGCTCCACCTCAAAGTGCTGCCCTTGCTCGGCTGGAGAGTGAATAAATATTACAGCAGAAAATCGAATATCTGAACGTCAAACGCTGCCCTTTCCAACCTGTGCAGCAATACATCAGATCTCAGAGAGTGTGTGAGTTGGTAGACGAGACTGTTTCCTCTGTGCTGGAAACAGTTGTGTTGGTGAGTGTTGACATGGATGTGCTGTAGTGTGTTTCACTGTAATTACCACAGACACACTGGAGCTGAAGAGAGATGCTATCAGTTCTGTCTGGACTATCTCTCTCTCTGGCTGCGGTTCAGCAATCCGGACTTAATTGTTGCGATAGGTGAAGGAATGTGTAGGTCTTCATTCATTCTTCTGGCTTCAAATAGGACCATTTTTGATATGTTCATCTTTCATTAGTGTGTAATGTTGCCGTTTGAGCATGAAAAAGCTCTGCAAAGTCCCTCCAGTGGGAATTATTCTCTAGATCACTGTTTCTGAACTCCATGAAACACCTACATTGTAGTCTTGAGTTTCCTTTCAGGAACGAACACGTCACGATATTCCTCATTTAAATAATTCCAACATTATTTCCCGTGTTTCCTTCTGCTGTTATGGTTGCTAAGTATGTTTTTGTTTGTCGTCATGGTTACTCATTGTTTCACACACCTGATGCTTGTTTTGTTCATTAAGTTTGTTACAATGGCTGTGTCCGAAATCCCTATACCCAGAAATAAGGCATTATTTGAAGGGACAGTCATTTGTATTGGTCTCCGAAACCATAGTGGACGTTATTGAGTGCACTCATGCAATCCCATAATGCACTGCAATAACGATTGTAGAACTATTTGCTCAACGGCTAGGGAATTGAACATTTGCAAAGAATTGCCCCCTTTAGTTACTGTTGCTATGACGCTCTCACGCCACACATCATGTTCTCACGGAGTGAAAAATACATTGTGGAGCAAAGATGACACAGACAACGCGTGGACAGACAAGACAGAGAAGGTTACTTTTGATATGAAAAAGTCTCACATTTTGTCATTTTTAAAGAAGTTTAATCAATAAATAGCGTCTAGTGTGTGTTTAATGTGTGGTGACAGATCGCTGTAGCTCCTCGTGAACCGATCATCTCTTCATACTAGTTCATTTATAGCATCAAATAAACATGAATGAACATCAGAAGGAATGTTGTTTCAAGCGCGGAAATACGTGAGTACACACAATTTATCAAGTTCACCAACGTTAATCTACTAACTCCCCTGACTGCTTTGTCGGATTCTGTGTTATGATCGCCTGTCAATCAAACTCCCAGCGAAGGGTCAATTCCCATAATTAACTGCGTGAATCGCACCAAATGAATTCCCGCGTCTCCGCAGAAGATGGCGCCCGCAGCGGAATCATCCATATATTTTCCAAACCACTGGTCCAATGTGGCTACAGCATAATATCATATACAGGTAAAAACTACTTTTTTATTGACCCTTCGCCGGGAGTTTGATTGACAGGCGATCTAACCAATCATAACCATCCACCATTTTCTCAGACAAAGCAGTCAGGGGAGTTAGTAGATTAACGTTGGTGAACTTGAACTTGAAAAATTGTGTGTACTCACATCTTCCACGCAGAATGCAGTTTTGTTGTGCAGTGAGAGACACCTTTTTTGAATAGCTTTCTATGGCACCTCGCGTTTTAACCGCCTGCTGCCCCTCACGTTTTTGCAGGAGCGCTCGGAGCGTCTGAAATTGAAAAAAAATAAAATAATTTCTCTGAGCAGAAAAGCACTCGACATCATTCGCGTTTTTTTCCATTGTCCATTCGAATGAATGGAGAGACGGCTTTCCGTCGTGCTGACGAATGTTTACAGTTCTTTGGACACTGCAAAAGATGGAGCCCTTTGCTTGTAACATACTTTTTTTAAGTTTCTGCTAATATGACAGTTTAACAGCAAACCAAAGAGCGCTCGCGCTACACTGACAGGACGGCATAAATAAATACATAAATAACCGCAATAGATCAATAAAAAAGGATAGCACGGTGCGCCTCACGTTTTCAGAACTGAAAAACACATTCACGCAATGTATTTTTCCCTTCGTGAGAACATGATGTGTGGCATGAGAGCGCATGGCTTGTTGGACATAGCAACAGTAACTAAGGGGGGGCGGGTCTTTGCAAATTGCAATTGATTATTAAATTGTTTAATTAAGGTTTACATCCATGACAGAGATCAAGATAAATCCTTAAAAACTACTACAGATGCCAGTTTGCTGAGTTTCAAATGATTATTAAACAGCACTTCCAGTCCATTCAGTGTCCGAATTCACTCACTCATTTTCATTCACTCCTTCAAGTGCATTATATTTGTGAATTGATGTAGTGAACGAGGGGGCGATTTCAGACCCAGCTCTTGTGTTGGCTGTGCTTTAGCACACTGTTGGATTACTCTCTTTTTATTTAATAAAGTTTACACTGCTATTAGATCCGCTTTGCCCCTCGCCGTCTTCCTGCCTGACTTCACATCACAACAACATCTCATAACAAACTCCTCCATGACTCATTTCTTCATAACAGAACCTTGTGTGACAGAAAGATGTCACCAACTATATCGGAGCTGGAGCTGCAGGTAACTGTTAATCTAATTGCACATGCAAAGAGGTTAGCCAATCGCAACAGAGCTGATTTGCATATAAAGTACAGTAGCAAAATCCAGTTCAATTCTAATGCTCAGAGAGATAAAACGAGGTGTTTTTGGTGCATGGAACCTCAACTGACATTAATATGGACTTCAGGGTGAAAAATAAAATGCTGCAGCAGTGTAAAATATGGGCTCTTTAAAATATAAACGCCCTAAAAGCTGTCCTACTGCTCATGTAAGAGAGACAGATGCAGTTATCTGTGAAAGGTCTTTCTCAGCCCATTACATTACTGTGAAGTATTTGCACTAAATCAAGTGGAGTATCCAACGGCATCAAATGATAAAAATCCCCCGCCGCGCCACACTGTCTGAAAAATGTCCCGCGGTGATATCATCTGAAATCCATCTCTTAAAACGCGTTTCTCCCCTCAGCTTTACCACTATCATTTTCATGATTTACTCATGTTAAAATCCTACAAGCATTTCTGGATTGAGGAACTAGTGCTGAGGCTTCAACACATGAGCAGATGGCACATACATGTCCGTCTCCACAGGAAACACACACAGGTACATGATGGTATACTGTACATATCCTACTCTATGATTATGCTAATTCAAATAGGAGAATTATGCTGTATTACATCATATTCACATAACCCAGAACTCCTCTAAGTCTATAGAGCACAACAGTAAGGTTCTGGAAGCAAAAACTCCGTTAATTTTGTCCACAAGGAAATTGATTTTTAACAATTCCTTATAAAGCTTACTGTGAACTACGAGGTTGTTGATCGATAGTATTTGCTTCTGTTGAAGCCGTCAGCCTGCATTATTTATTTAAATAATTGTGTTTAACAAAGGAATTCCTGGTGAAAAACTACATTACCCATGATGCTGTACGGAAAAATTCCACCAATCAGAGAGTCGAAAAAAGCAACAGCTCCAAAAGAGCTCTCTAGCTCCGCCCACTCCCTTATAGGACTGCGAATGATGTAATCGAGTCGATCTCTCTACGTTCTAAAGTACTGAAATGTTTGTATAGGATTTCATATTTTGCAATGCACCTAAAATATATCGTTTTTATACATATAATCAACACTAAATGAGTAGTTTTATATTTCTCCATCGCAAATGAACTCGATTGTGCTCACTAAAGCAGTTACCTTCACTTGTACCTTGCATTTTTGTCCGATTTTCAAATACTTCAAAGTTTGTAATGTTATAATTCACCTCGTAGCTTGCTTCATGGTTTGCACAATTTTAAAAATAGAAATAGGGGATAAAAAATACCTATAAGGGGAAAATTAATAGCAAAAAATGCACTGCTGAAAAAGAGGGTGGGCATTGTTGCACACGATTGGCTAGCTTGAGTGATTGACAGGTAGAGGGGAATCCATCAGCCAATAGTTTGCACTGGTTTGCTCGCATCATTTTCTGGCAATATATGGGGTTTTGCCCATTATGTTTTTCCATAGGGATTTCAAAGAATTCAACCAAACCAACCAGCGCAGAATAAATCATAATATTACAAAAATCTGATTCAAATCAATATCTGTATCTTCATCTTATTAGCAGAGAGAAGTTTTGCACAGCAGGTAGACGGGTTTCTTGAGCAGCAAATCATTATATTAGAATGATGTCTGAAGGATCATGTGACACTGAAGACACTAAAGATTTGATCACAGTCAGGAATAAATACAATTTAACAAATAATCACATAGAAAGCATTTCTTTTAAATTATATTAATCTTTCACGGTTTCTACTGAATTTTTTGATCAAATAAATGCAGACTTGACAAGTATGAGATCTTTCAAAAACTTTAAAAAGTGTTTTGAATGCTAGACATCTTCTAGACTCTGTGAGAAGGCCTAACATTGTCTTCTACGTGCCTGGACGTCTGTCTCAAAGCTCAGAGGAGCGTCGCGTGACTGTCATGATGACAGACGGCAGCTGTAGACCTGTAAACGTCCAGCTGTTTCTATCAGCGCAGATGTGTGTGGACCCCTGCTGATCGTAGCTGATGTTCAGTGGACTGAGGTCTCATAGTCAAGTCAAGTCATATTTACATGGTGCTTTGTACACTACAGACTGTTTCAGAGCAGCATCACAGTGATGAACGTGAAAATAACAGTGTTGATGTTGCAAAATTCGTCAGTTAGGAAACTAATTTCAGCTCAGCGTTAAAGGATTAGTTCAGAATTAAAATTTCCTGATCATTTACTCACCCCCATGTCATTCAAGATGTTTGTTAGGGCTGCACGATTTATCGCACAATACAATACGACTTGAACGCGATTATGAAATCGCAAAGGCTGTGATTATTTTTTATGCGCAGCTTGTCAGTGAAGTACGGCTCCAAATGCTGATCCATCTGAAAGCACTGCGCGTTTGAGTCGCTTATAATGTACATTTGAAAAAGCAACGTGCGTCAAATATCTTTCCAGACATGAGAAGCATTTATTAACATCTTCTCCAACAAAAGACAACATTTAAAACATGTTTTTACTCCAAACTCACTTCATAACGACAGTTGAGCTTCTGTGAGATGATGAGGCTTCTTACACAGAATAAGGCAGTCGTGTGTTTATTAGTCATGATTAATGTTTCAATCTTCTATTTATTCAGCGATATGAAGTGTTATCTTCTTCTGCTGCAGGGCGTCTTTTGAGTTTCTTCACAAGAGCGCCCTCTGGCTCTCAGATGGAGAAGCATTTACTACTGATCACAGAGCCGTACAGCTCTGACATGCTGCGCATTAAAAAAAATCGCAACCTTTGCCAAATCACGTGTGAATTAATTGCGATAAATCGTGTAGCCCTAAAGTTCATGTCTTTATTTCTTCAGTCAAAAAGAAATGAAGGTTTTTGAGGAAAACGTTCCAGGATTTTTCTCCATATAGTGGAGTTCAATGGGGTTCAACAGGCTGAAGGTCCAAATGTCAGTTTCAGTGCAGCTTCAAAGACTCTACATGATCCAGACGAGGAATAAGAGTCTTATCTAGAGAAACCATCGGCCATTTTCTAAAAAAAAAAAAAAAAATTATAATCTTTTTAACCACAAATGCTCATGTTGTACTGCTCTGCGATGAGCCACACATGACGTAATCATGTTGGAAAGGTCACACGTGACGAAAGAGGAAGTACCGCGGTAGAGCCAAAAACTTCATTTTCTCTTCCAACTTCAAAATCGTCTGATATTGTTGTTTTACCTTTTTTTGAAAACTCTGTTTGACTTAGTCTTTTCACATTCTCTTTGTAGACACTGCAACGCCTATGTCGCGTGTGACCTTTCCAACATGATTACGTCATGTGTGGCGCATCACAGAGCAGTACAAGACGAGCATTTGTGGTTAAAAAGTATATAATTTTTTATTTTTTAGAAAATGTCTGTTGGTTTCTCTAGATAAGACTCTTATTCCTCGTCTGGATCATGTAGAGTCTTTGAAGCTGCACTGAAACTGACATTTGGACCTTCAGCCTGTTGAACCCCATTGAAGTCCACTATATGGAGAAAAATCCTGGAATGTTTTCCTCTAAAACCTTCATTTTTTTTTCGACAGAAGATAGAAAGACAAACATCTTGGATGACATGAGGGTGAGTAAATAATCAGGAAATTTTCATTCAGAAGTGAACTAATCCTTTAAACCAATTTAGTTCAATAACAGTGCAAAGTTAATCAATTATGAAAGAAGTTCAATTCAGCCACAAATCGCTCAGTGTTCAGTTCAATAACAGTGTTGATGTTCATCAATTATGAAACAAAATGTCTAGTCTCATCACGTTTGACTACCGATAGACACAAAATCTGGCACACATTGCAGTTTATTCTGGGCCAAAACCGCCCACTTAGACAGCAAAAGACCATCTGACTGACAAAAAAATGACCTGTCCACAGTTAACACACGGATAAATCTGAAATTGCATATAATTCTGCACATTAGTGTTCAAAAGTTTGGGGTCAGCAAGATTTTTTTATATTTTTGAAAGAAGTCTCTTCTGCTCACGAAGGCTGCATTTATTTAATCAAAAATACAGTAAAAACAGCGAAATACTATTACACTTTAAAATAACTGTTTTATATTTGAACATATAGTAAATTGTAATTCATTCCTGTGATCAAAGCTGAATTTTCAGCATCAATACTCCAGTCTTCAGTGTCACATGATCCTTCAGAAATCGTTCTGATAGGCTGATTTGCTGCTCAAGAAACAGCTGTGATGCTTCAGATTTTAGTCGATATTGTGATACATTTTATTTTTCCCGTATTCTTTGATTAATAGGAAGTCCAAAAGAACAGCATTTATTTAAAATAAAATTCTTTTTTAACATTAGAAATGTCACTTTTGATCAATTTAATGCATCCTTGCTGAATAAAAATATTAAAAGTCAATGGACCCCAAAACATTTTCTTTAGTGTTTCACATGTTTGGAATAACAAGGTGATTAAATCATGGCTGAATTTTTATTTTTGGATAAACGAGGGAGTTTCAAACAACTCATGAATATTTTTCAAAGGTCTGATGCCATAAACTTCACAAACTTCTGCAAATTAGCATCTACATGTTCCTCAGAGGAGCTCAATGAAGACAAGCCGTATCAACTAGAATGAAATCAAAACTCTGTGGCAAATACACTGTGGCATCTTAGAAAATGGCAAGAATTAGAAAAATTTGGTGTAGGATGTACTTCTAAATGATGTTTTTTTTTTTCCTCAGAAAATGTAAATTTCACAAATAATTACAAAGAAAGAGGAAGTAAAGCAACTGAAATATTATTTTCTAGTAAAACACACCAATAATCTTTGTTTTATTTACAACTTAATTTTTTTTTTTTATATAGTGTGTTATCTGAATTTTTCCAAAATAATTTTCCCACCGATAAACTGAATATGTCTTTATTTATTTATCCTAATTTGACTGCATATGCCAATGAGATGAACGGGAGAAATTGTTTGAGGGAAAACATTATAATTCATTATTCATTTTTTTTTTAGCATGTCTAAGACTGCAGTGAGACAAAAAGAGTATGACAAGCATCTGAAGGACGACTGGCAGATGGACAAGTAGGAAAAATTAATGAAGTAAGAAAATTGAGAAAGAGAAATGCCGAAGAAAATCAGGATACACCCACACACAAACATTCACACACACACAGGTTTGTTTTGCCATCTTAGTGAGGATTTTCCATAGGCGTAATGGTTTTTATACTGTACAAACTGTGCATTCTCTCCCCCTACACTAACTCTACTCACACAAAACATTCTGCATTTTTACATTTTTAATAAAACATTGTTTAGTATGCTTTTAAATACGAGGACTCGTGGAATGTCCTCATAAAACATGTTTATGTCGTAGTACCAGTGTAATACCAATGCCATTATACAAATTAGTGTCCTCATAAATCATGAAAACAAGCGCACACACACAGACATCATTCACTCTCATCTGTTCTTGTCTTGAATTAAAGGGATGATTATTTAACAGCAGTGAAAAGGTTTTCTTTCATCAGAGCAGAAAAGTGACTCTCTTTCCGCTTTGATTAATTTCCACCGAATTTCCATACAAAAGTGACCTCGTTCATTTCGTCTGACCACTGAACAGCAGTTAAAAGGCATAAGAGAGAGAGATGGAGACTGGGCAGATTTCCAGTCCATTCTGAATGGGCATAACTCAGGTCAATGCTACCGGATACGGCCGTATTTTCAATAAAGCAAAGAGCATTTCCTCATAAACTCAGAACAGACTCGCTCAAATCCGAGCAAATATCGCATATTATTTTGACTCGGTGCGACATCATGGTTAATTGCCGTGGCTAATACACAGATAAGATGTGCGTGATGAACGTTTTGTCATCATTTACTCACACTTATGTTTTTCCACACCTCATGTATTCTGGTTTTGTTTCATATTCTGGTGTGCTTCAGTTTTAATATTCTAGTTGGCTTGTCTTCCTGTTCTCTCCTCTCAGAGATGTAACCCCATCTGAGGGCCACTTCTCTCTAAATGTTTGTTTTAAATGATTTTCTGTCGTGCGTGAATAACTAAGCGACTCCCGTAAAACTGCTGACGACAACAGTCAGGTGTGAAGACTCCATTGTGTCCAAAGATTGTTCTCAAACAACATGACATTTCAATCTGAAACAGAACCACAGCAACCCGTGGACGGTCCCAAACACTCTGCTTCCACTTCTTTTCCAGAAAGAACAACAATGCATGACTCGTTGTGCAGATGAATACAATCAAGTGCCTGAAAACCATCAGAAAGTCAAAACTAACTCTAATTACTTTCTTAAAACAAGTTCGGTAACACTTTAGTTTAGAGTCCAATTCTCACTATGAACTAGTTGCTTATTAGTATGCATATTTATGAGGATATTGGCTGTTTATTAGTACTTTTATAGCATGACAATATTCTACATCCCATAATCCTGCCCAATATCTAACCTTACTAACTATTAATAAGCAGTAATTAGGAGTTTATGGCGGCAAAAGTCCTTATGCCTCCTTTCACAAGTCTCTGGTGTCTCCAGAATGTGTGTGAAGTTTCAGCTCAAAATCCCCCACAGATTATTTATTATCGATTGTCAAATTTGCCTCTATTTGGGTTTGAGCAAAAACACGCCATTTTTATGTGTATCCCTTTAAATGCGAATGAGCTGCTGCTCCCCGCCCCCTTTCCAGAATATAGCGGACCTTTAACAGCTCGCGCTTCGGTTGCTGGAGAGTCTGGAGAATCTCATGCAGACAAAATGAGGAAAGTGTTCATCCTTACATTGTTCAAACCGGAGTCGACACTGATGGAGAGACTCAGGAAGAAGTTCCAACTTTTAGACGTTTCTGAACGGTTAGTGGATAAATTGATGTAGTTGCTGTGGAGTTGATCAACTCATCACTAGCATGTGTCGTCATGTTCGTCTTTTTTCCTTGAATCGACCCTCGTTTGTGAAGCAGTCCGGCGTAAAATGACGGCATCAACAACACTCGACTACAACAACTCTTCCTCTTCTCTAAAGCAGCTCAACATGACCACGCCCCCTTTGTTGCGTGTTCTCGGGGGCGGGTTTATGTAAATTTTAGGGTTAGTGATGTCACTAACTCGGGAAGAAGTTTGTTGTGGTCCTTAAAAAGTGATTTCTGTAAAAGAAAATATCTCTCTTTGCATTGAACTTTGAGCGTCGATACTTTGCAGATGTTGTTTCTGCTCAAACAACAACATTACACACTAACTGAAGTTAAATAAAGTGAAATCATAATAAAGGACCTCTTTAATAGGTAGTTAATAGTTAGAATTGGATCCTCATATAAAGTGTGACCAGTTTTTCTACTTAAAAATTTCAAGTTTAGCTCAATGTGTAAAATTTCCTAGCAATTTCTGATTGAATTAAACATAAAATTTTGGAAGTATAAAAGACTGAAATATTAAAATATACTATAATAATCTTTGTTTTATTTGCAACAAAAGTCTTTTTTTTTCACCCCCCCCCCTTTTTTTGTTTTTTTTACAGTGTACATCATTATTTTCAGTAACTCTTGTATAAAACAGTATAAAATATAAACCAAAATTTACACAAAGGCCATGCGGGCAATTGCTTAATGTTAATAAATAGTCAAATAACTACTGCTTTCATTGAATATCTGTTTTCACTTCATAATAAAACATATTATGAAGTAAATTGGGTTGCAGAGACAATTTAGCAGTCATCATGCGGCATGAATAATCTTTTCTTGGAGAAAGTTTTCACCATTTAAAATCTCTCAGAGTAGAAGGTCTTTGCACTGTTCTGATCCAAAATCTGTGAAAACATGTGTAGCACCCGCCAGCATTTAGCCCCGGCCTCAGAAGATCAAGTGAGAGGAATTACTCATGGCTGAAATTACTGTTGGCTTGAGAAGGGATCAGTCTGGACCAGGCTCTGTTGTGCCCCAGGCAAGATTTTTGATTTTGGACAGCGCCCCTACAATCCCCCCTTCAACATAAATGACTGAAAATGCATTCATCTGAGTCATTAACCTGGGATTTTTTCCGAAGCATAATTTAAATGGCAAATGCAAATGACAAAACTAATACCTGTGATAACTGCGCATAACTAACGCATTATGATGCAGGCAGTGTTTAAATTAGTCCAACATAACATGTTGTTAACTATTACGTTGATGTCTACATTGTTTTTGTAAACATATTGTAATGTAAAGTATTAAAAGGATGTTAATTGGCATAAAGCGGTCACTTCAGTTCATCGCGATCTTACAAAGTTCTGTTATACTCAACGAAGCTGAATTGACCCTTCACAAACAGTTTGATTGACAGGCGATCTGACCAATCATAACCCCAAATCCGCCATTTTGTCCAACAAAGCAGTCAGGGGAGTTAGTAGATTAATGTTGGTGAACTTGAATCACGTCTTTCCGCGCTTGAAACAACATTCCTTCTGATGTTCATTCATGTTTATTTGATGCTATAAATGAACTAGTATGAAGAGATGATCGGTTCACGAGGAGCTACAGCGATCTGTCACCACACATTAAAGAGACACTAGACGCTATTTATTGTTTAAACTTCTTTAAAAAATTACAATATTTTAAATATGAAACTGTCAGTGTCCTCTTTGCTCCGCGATGTATTTTTCACTTTGTGAGAACATGATGTGTGGCGTGAGAGCGTCATAGCAACAGTAACTAAAGGGGGCGGGTCTTTGCGAAGGGTCAATAGCGGAGAAAGAGTCAAACACTTCTGATTGGCCATTGCGTTCAAGAGTTCAACAGACATGTCTGTAATTGGCTGCATTGCAAAAAAATGTTGTAAATAGAATAGAGAGTGTTTGTCAAATCAGTTTCGCTAATATGATATTATTACAGTTTCATCTGAGGGTGCTTCTCGCCTTCATTTGAGAGTGTTTAGCACTCTTTAACACCCCTGTAGAACCGGACTGGCCTCTCAAGCCCGTTGTTTTGCTCCCTAGGCATTTTGCACCCTGGTGGTGTTGGTCATGAAATCACTATATGGCCACAGAGATCAGAATAGATGTTTCTGTAAATGTCACAGTGCATCAGCAATGTTAGGATGATAGAAAACAGCCCACAGCGGATCAGGGTGTGAGACGGCATATTCAGAAACACATTTTCTCAATCCCACGAGGCTTGGAGATGATCAGCGATTCCTTTTGGCATTTAAAAAGGAATAAACAGCAACTTAAAAAAAGTCTGTGCTGTTTGTGTAACGAGTATTTAACTATATGAAATCAAAACTGACCCAATTTACTTTCTTAATTAATGTCACTGCTCATATTGTGCATGATTCATCAGTGCGCATTATTCCAAATAAAAACAAATTGCTTTCATGAAATAATGTAATAACTTTCTCCGACCTCTGAAACTAATTTTCTGTTCTGCCGATGTAATCAAAGCCACATGGGTGGGGGAAATAATAATAAGTTTTAGCCAAATTGCCAGAACTTAATAGTTTTAAAAACAGACTTTTTCCAAAATGTCATTTCTCGTCAAGATATGAATATCGGGGTGAAATATGACCCAGGCGTGTTCTTGACGAGATTCACTCCATAAGAGACAGACTGTTCGATGCACACACGACAAAACAAAATTAGCCAGTGCGACTAAACGAGGCAGGACTGCGTGTTCTTGAGTGGCGCTGTGTCCTTTTGTGCTTGGGCCGAAGCCTGTTATGCAGCACTGTGAGAAAAGGTTGCGAGATTGTGTTCCTCATAAAGGTTCTTGTGGCTTGTTAAGGGCACATTCTGCGCCTCGTTAAGCCGGCTGTGTCCCAGCGCTCATCAGCGCTACTGGCTGATAGAGGCGACGCAAATGCAGCTCGCATCAAAACCCCGCTTTTATTCGTGCCCGTCTCTCTCGCTCATTCCATCCACCCACGCAGCTCAGAGTTTACAATTCAAATGAAAAGGACCGAGAGTGAAAGTAGGTAGAGAGGTTGCCATGGAGAATATGCCGGTTTGTCATTAATAATCATTCAAAATATTCTCATTCACCCTGAAGTCTGAGAAACAAAGAGACGCGTCTCTCCTACAGGACCTGCGATATCCAGCGCATAAGCAAGTGCTTGCAGGTGTGTTGTAGAGTGTGTGCGCAAAGAACTGAATGTGTACAAGTGTGTGTGTGTGAATGAATGCACTGTTTCCCAGATGCTGGAAAGCAGGTGAAGGGATCAAGAGAAAAGAAACTGATCCAGACAAGACGCGATGAAAGCATCGCTCTAACGCTTACTCCACAAAACCTGCACCAAAACATCTCCGTGCGACACCTTACATCAGATGATTCCACAACAGCTCGGCTATCTTCAGATTTCAGGAAGGGTGCAGAATGCAGAAATAACTGGAATAATGACTCTTAGAAAAAATAGTTCAATAGGGTTCTAGACTCAATTTCAAAGGTTCTTGTGACGAGCAGGGCGGGCGAGAGCCGTGAGGGAACGGCGCGAGGTGATAATGAGCGTCAGCTGCGCACTACACCGGTCTCGTATCTCTCACGGAGGAGCTCCGGAAGCATAAAAGAGGAGCGACGACAGTGAAGGACGAGAGAGGACCAGGCCTGGATTTTATGTTGTGTTTTATCTTGTTTGTGTGGCCGGCAGTGTCCGTGAGGAACTGCCGCCATTTTACTTTCGTTTTGTTGTTTGTTTGTTTTTTTATAATTAAATAATTAATTTTTTATAATTTTATAATTAAAGTTACATTGAATGTTCGCCGGTTCCCGCCTCCTTCTTCCCGTTCTTACAGTTCTATATAAGTAGAAATTACTTAAATGATTGCTTAATACATTGATGTTTAAAGGCACAGTATGTATTTTTTTTCGCCACTAGGAGTCACTAAACTCTTCAAAACAACAACAAAGGCGTAGATTGATGACGCAGTGAATGAGTGGAACATGGAACTTGTCGTTATGCCGATGGATCTAATAATGTTCATGGGGAAATAATGTTTATGGATGAGTGAATGCATGTTTTTAACATGACTGTGATATGAAGGAGGGCGGGGCCGAGAGTCGCGGGCGCGATTACTAATGAGAGACAGATATCAGTGGCACACACAAGTCCCAGGGATATAAAGAAACGATGACATTTCATTCTACGGAACTACTCACAAGTGCTGAAATACTACTCGTACAGGTCAGTTTATTTGACGAATTAAAACTGTGAGGTAACGCAGCGCTGTTTCACTTAATCTAACGCTACACTATCATACTAAACTGTATTTGAGTGTGTTGAAAGTTGTAATGTTTAGTATTAGTTTGTTGTCTGTATGAGACTTAAGCTAGATCAACATTAGATTATCATGCGGATGATATTCTTAATCTTCGTCATGTTGAGCTTTATAACATTGATTAGTCTTATATAGTCTACATTTGCTTACCTTGTCTAATAACGCTCAAGAGCGCGTCTCTGTCAAGTCGAAGTTTGTCGCAAAGCTCTCGCCATCTCGGAAACACCACGCCGATATTGATCCTCGTTTTATTTCTCCTTATGTCCCAAAATGTGCTTGCAATGGTCCATAATGTTTGAACGAAACAGAAGCGTGCTACTAGACGTTATGGAGCTGTTCACGTCTGTTGCCATGGTTACTGAGCAGTACAAGCGGAAACCAGGAATAACGCAGATATTACGTCATTGACCGGTGACGTGACAAGGGAGGGACGGGCACTATTTAAAATTGTGAATTTCTCTGAATTTACAAATTCTTGGAAACATTTAGGATAATGTAAGTACATGAAATGTATAACACTCTGCGACTGGTTTTTGGATATTTTAATATAAAAATCTTACATATTGTGCCTTTAATGGATTTCTTTACTAAAAAGTTCCGTTTAGAAACAGAAACATCATTTGAGAACCTTTTTTTTTTAAATTCCGCTGAGAATATTTTTGGATGAACTATCCTTTTAAGTGTTTAATGATCTCCACAAACCGAATTTATTCTATTTCTCTTTTCCATCATTCTGTTCTTCTCTGATATTCTTCTCCTAATCGCACTTTGGCTCTCTCTCCGTTGTGCCCGTCTCTCACTCACTCACCCGCCTTTCACCATCTCTCACTCTCTTCCAGTGCTCGTCAATGCCACTTTTTCTGCTTTTAAATTCAACCCAATTTAGTTAAACTAATCTCTGATCCATCCTTCAATCACTCTCTCCACAGTTGCTTATTCCTCAGAGGAGCCGAGGGAGACGGAATGAGACGCAGACAGAGAGAGGGACGGATGCGAGCGTGGGAAGACAGCTGAAGTCCTTGAGATCTTAAGTGAAGGTTACACTCCACCAGATTCTGACACACACAGATACAAACACACAAACACTTTCTGTACTGAATGCTGATTATGGACACAATGGCTTCATTTCCAGTGACTACTGTGTTCTTTCCCAGCATGCTTTGCTGGTGTCTAAGAGAAGAGATGGCAATAACGTCACACTACATGATGTCAGTGATCATAACGGATCAAAATGTGTCAAATTTGCATATGCGCATATTCAAAGAGCAATGGCAGAGGGGACGATTTTAACTGAATAACAACCATATTTCAGGCTGTTCCTCACACACAACTATTGACAACTTCAGACAACTTGTCATAAGCGTTTATGGTGTCTTTTTGTTTTTTTTAGCTTTAATTAAAGCCCCCTTAATTTTTGGAACAAAAATTCTGTCATCATACTTTAACCTGCACAGGAGGAGGATGCCAACAGAGATTTTAAAACACTTTCAAATGCAGCACACATAAACACTGCTCATTATATTCTGTTTTAGTCCATTTTACACACACACACCCACACCTGTTCAAACGATAATAATTATAATTAATTTAAAAAAAATAATACTTTTATTCATCAAGGATGCATTAAATTGATGAAAAGTGACAGTAAAGATATTTATAACATTACAAAAGATTTCTGCTTCAAATGAACTTTCCATTCATCAATGTATCCTGACATAAAATGTATCTTCATAAAAATATGAAGCAGCGCAACTGTTTTCAACACTGATAATGATCATAAATTTTTCTTGAGCAGCAAATCAGCCTATCAGAATGATTTCTGAAGGATCATGTGACACTGAAGACTGGAGTAATGATGCTGAGGATTCAGCTTTGATCACAGGAATGAATAACGCTTTATAATATATTCAAATGAGAACACAATTAATAATATTTCACTGTTTTTGCTGTATTTTTGATCAAATATGGAGTAATGATGCTGAGGATTCAGCTTTGATCACAGGAATAAATTACATTTTAATACTCAATATATAAATTGTAATAACATTTCAGTATATTACTGTTTTATAAGGAGCCCCTAAAGGAACATGGTGATGGAAAAAAATATTTCAATGCTTTTGCGTTCTTGAGAGTCTTGAGAACCTTTGCGTTCAATCGCAAAGAACTCATAAGGTTTGCGAGCGAATGAAAAATGAATATATATATATATATATATATAAACTCACACATTTTTTTCGTATTCCAGCATGACTCAGTCTGTGGGTATCTGTCTATGTTGTCTGTTCATTAACAGGTATGTTGGGGTGAACATCACCTTGTTCTTTTCTTTCTCTTTATAGGTGTGTGTGTGTGTGAGAGAGAGAGAGAGAGAGAGAGTGAGAGTTTTTCACTGTCTGCCATCTTAATTAAGCACGGGACACATTCCAGGTCCTCAGCTTCAGGGACCAGACAGTAAAAGTGCTTACAACCCTGAACCACACACACACACACACACACACACACACAAGCCTCTGGAGTCTTAGAGATCAGAAGTGGAGTGGGGGTCGGGTGTTTCTGGAGCCGAGGAATACAGTGGGATGAAAGGAGAGCGAGTGGAGTGGGGGGAAGGAAGTACATTGTGTATGTGTGTGTGTGTTTGTGATTTATGAGGACATAAATTTGTATAATGACATAGGGACTTAAATATTAAATATGAGGACATTTCATGAGTCCTCATATTTAAAATAGTTTTAAAACCATACAATTAATATTACTCATAATAAAACAATGTTTTATTAATACTGCAGAATGTTTTGTGTGATGGGTAGGTTGAGGAGTAGAGTTAGTGTAGGGGGACAGAATGTACAGTTTGTACAGTATAAAAACCATTACGCCTATGAAATGTTTTCACTAAGATAGCAAAACAAACCTGTGTGTGTGTGTGTGTGTGTGTGTGTGTGTGTGTCAGAGGAAAAGAAGCATGTTAAGGTGTGAGAACAGAGCGCTAGAAGAGCAGAGTAGGGTTATTACTACAAATAAGATAGAACCTATTGATTTTAAAAACATTTTCTTAAACTGTAAAAAAAAAAAAAAAAAGCTAAGTAAATGAACTAATACTAAATGAAACAACAGCAACAACAACAAAAAAAACATTTTAATTAAAATACAAAACTGGAAAACTATCCCATTCATCTCAATGGCATTGATCGACTCGATTTTCCCAATCACCTGAGCTGTAAACGTCATGTGACTAAACCCTCTGGAGCTGCCGGAAAGTGATGTCATGACACCGCTGATTGGCTCAAATCCTTCACTAGTGACATCACAGTAGGACTGCAAGATTAATCGCACGATACGAAAAATAACATTGAACTTGAACGCGATTATGAAATCGCAAAGGCTGCGATTGTTTTTTATGCGCAGCTTGTCAGTGAAGTACGGCTCCAAATGCTGATCCATCACAAAGCACTGCGAGTTTGAGTCGCTTATAATGTACATTTGAAAAAGCAACGCGCGTCAAACATCTTTCCAGACATGAGAAGGATTTAGTAACAAAACACAACATTTATTAACATGTTTTTACTCCAAACTCACTTCATAACAACAGTTGAGCTTCTGTGAGATGATGAGGCTTCTTACACAGAATAAGGCAGTCGTGTGTTTATTAGTCATGTTTAATGTTTCAATCTTCTGTTTATTCAGCGATATGAAGTGTTATCTTCTTCTGCCGCAGGGCGTCTTTTGAGTTTCTGCACAAGAGCGCCCTCTGGCTCTCAGATGGAGAAGCATTTACTACTGATCACAGAGCCGTACAGCTCTGACAAGCTGCGCATTAAAAAAAATCGCAGCCTTTGCCAAATCACGTCCGTTTTATTTAATGCCAGCCTGTAGCCCAAGACTGGTTTCCCACTAAAGCTAAGCAGGGCTGAGCCTGGTTAGTACCTGGATGGGAGACCTTCTGGGAAAACTAGGTTGCAGCTGGAAGAGGTGTTAGTGAGGCCAGCTGTGGTCTGTGTGGGTCCTAATGCCCCAGTATAGTGATGGGGACACTATGCTGTCAAAAAGCACCGTCCTTCAGATGAGATGTTAAATCGAGGTCCTGACTGTCTGTGGTCATTAAAAATCCCAGAGTAGGGGTGCAACCCTGACTTCCTGGCCAAATTTGCCCATTGGCTTCTATCCATCATGGCCTCCTCATCATCCCCATATACTGATTGGCTTCTCTCCAACAGTAAGCTGGTGTGTGGTGGGCGTTCTGGCGCAATATGCCTGTCGTCGCATCAACCATCCTGCACATCGGTGGTGATTGAGGAGATTCCCCCCTCCATATGTAAAGTGCTTTGAGTACCCAGAAAAGCTCTATATAAATGTAAGCAATTATTATTATTATTATTAACGAGATAAATCGTACATCACAGACAGCATGTTCACACAGCAGCAGAATACGGTCCTGTATTTCAGTCCTTAATGCGGTTACATTCACACGTGTGTAACCGAACTCACATCCGTAAATTGTCAGGACTCACATGTGGAAGTTTTAGATCCAGTCACTCTTCTCCAACGATTCTGAGCCGTTCCTGTCAGTTTTGTGCTCGAAGCACGACTCCTCTCTAAAAGCTACTGTCTGTTAATGAAGCTTTGATGGATGAACTTGTGCCTTAAATGGACTCTTGTCGTGTCAAAAGCGATAAGACTTTTCAGTTTTATGGATGTTACTGTAAGAGAATACAGGCTTGACTCTCGGTGCACATTCACACAGACAGTACAGTGAACGCAACATTTCGATACTCACACCTGTAGTAAATGCAGTTGTCAATCCCAAAAACTGACGGTGTGAACGTAACCAGTGAAAAGTCCATTTCACGCTTTCAACAGCCTTTCGCTCTCTTTACACGTATCCGCACACATACTTCGCAGACATCTTATCCCACAATTCCCATCTGACACTGACAGGATTCAGATGACACTTCTGAAATGGACACCATGCACCTCGATGTTGTCGTCTGAGTGTGTGTGTGTGTGAGAACACTGATGTAGAATAAACCTCATGGCAAAATAAATCATATTTTTGCAGAGTTGGGAGTTTGCAATCTGAACTGAATGTGATGAGACAAAAACGTCACTACTGAGACAAAACACAATAGACAACCATCGCATGCCTTTTCAGGAAACATAAAACACTCACAGGTGGAATCAGTCAAACGAAACACTAGCCGAATCCAATTCTCAAACAAACGAATCTTCTGATCCGATTCTGGTACGGAATTGATAAAGAAGAAATTATTCACTAATTCAGCTTCACAAAAAAATGACTCTTGTAATGAATTGGTCAAAAAGATTCACAAGTTGAATCATTCCAACGAATTAGTCATTGAATCCACTTCACAAACAAACGACTATTATGATCTGATTCCTGTAATGAATTGGTCAAGTTGAATCAGTCTAATGAATTACTCACTAAATCAAATTCACAAAAGAATGACTCTTATGACCTTATTCTTGTAAGGAATCAGTCAGAAGTTCATTGAATTAGTCTTTTGTTCTCAAACAAAAGAGTCTGATGATCCGGTTCCTATAACGAATTGTTGAATCGGTCAAATGAATTCCTACTGTAGCTGAATCCAAACAAATGACTCTTATGATCCGATTCCTATAATGCATTCGCCAAAATGAATCAGTCTAATGAATTACTCGCTAAATCAAAATCACAATAGAATGACACTTATGACTTAAAACAAATTGCTCGAAAAGACTCACAAATTGAATCAGTCTCATCCAATTCACAAAGAAAGGCTGATGATTTGATTCTTGTAATGAATCAGTCACAAGTTCAATCAGTTCAATGAATTAGTCAATGAATCCAGTTCACAAACAAAAGAGTCTGATGATCCGGTTCTTATAACGAATTGATCAACAAGCTGAATCGTTCAAATGAATCACTACTGTAGCTGAATCCAAACAAATGACTCTTATGATCCGATTCCTATAATGTATTCGCCAAAAAGAATCATTGCTCGCTAAATCAAAATCACAATAGAATGACACTTTAATGACTCACAAATTGAATCAGTCTCATCCAATTCACACAGAAAGGCTGATGATTTGATTCTTGTAATGAATTGGTCAAAATGACTCCAACATTTGCACTGAACGAGTCTAAACACAGTTACAGATTTATAGTGGAAATGTTTTTTTGACGATGTGAATTTAACACCGCACATAGTGCACTCACCCTCGGTGTGGATGGCAGACACGTAGGTCCAGTTGTATCTCTTCACTATGTCCACCATGGCTCTGGCCTGCTGGGCGTCTGAAGGCACGACCCTCATAAAGTATTTGAACAGGGATTTGTCGCTGAGGTCCATACTGGTGGCGGAGTACGCAATCTGCGGAATATTAAACAGCTGCAGCAAGTTCTGAACTTGAATGGCCACGGAACTGGAACCCGGACCGATCAGCCCTACGATTGGCTTCTTCCCCTTCATGGGCGTGGCGCTCGGATCAGCGCACCTGGTCCCGCCCCCGGCCTCTTCGCTTTCGTCGGCGGCGACGAGCGAGTCCCGTATGAACTCGATGCTTTGCTCCAGAGCGACGGCGGAATGCCAGCAGGAGTCTCGGATCTCGCAGCCCAGCGTGACGTTGGGGAGGATTTTGGGGTCGGCGTTGATTCGGTCCAGCGTGTGCATCATAGCCTCGACGCGCTGGATGCCGTACTGCTCCCGGACGGCCCCGCATTTGCGCTCGTGCACTTTGTCGGCCGGCGGCTGGTGGTGTACAGAGAAAAGTGCGCCGATGATGATGTCACCGGGTATGTGGGCAACGACGCGCCGCTCGTTGGTCTGGGCCGCCATCGCCAGGGACGTCAGTCGCCATAAAAACACAGCGAGGGGACACAGGGTGACCATTTTGGAGTAAATCAGAAGCCGTGTGTCCGTTCCTATTCTCACGTCAGCTCACATTAGTGCCAGAGACGCGATCACAGTGACGCTGATAAGATGAAGAAGTTCAGTCCTGTTGCTTCTCCAAACTTTCCGTATTTGACTACGCCGAAAGAAGATTCTGGAATCCTGTGGCTTTGAACTGCGCTGTCATTTGTCCCAGAGCTTCTACGACGACCCTGAGCGGGATGCTGGGTCGTTGCCGTGGCAACCTCGAGCTGGGGACGGCATGAGATGAGGGGCCTCATAACCTTGAATGAGAGGAGATGGACACAGCAATATTATTGCATGGGAAACACTGAGCCTAAAACTAACCAGTCTTAAACTTTCACGGTCAGTATTTGCTGATGCTACACTTAAAGGATTAGTTCACTTCAAAATGAACATTTCTCTAAGCTTTACTCACCCTCAAGCCATCCTCGGTGTAAATGACTGATGAACACTATCGGAGTTATATTAATAAATATCCTGAGGCATCTGAGCTTTATAATGGCAGTGAACTGAACCAACGTCTCTGACGCTGAAGAAAGTGTCACCATCCATCATAAATGTACTCCGCACTGCTCCGGGGGGTTAAGTCCTTCTAACGTCACGCGTTTGTGTAAGAAAAATATCTATATTTAAGAAGTTATGAAGTAAAATATCTAGCTTCTCCCAGAAAGAAACGTAAATGGCATAATGTGAATACGCAAGGCGGAACTATGCGAGATTTACATTTTATTTGCAAGTTGAATACGCAAGACGGTCTGGCGGAAACTAGATATTTTACTGCATAACTTGTTAAATAACTGTTACATAACTGTGTTCATCAGAACGAAGATGGCTTGAGGGTGAATTTCATTTTAAAGTGAACTGTAAAAAATGACTTCTAAGATGTAAATAAAAAGATTTGAGTATTTTTACATGATGACACCATTTAAGTCTTTATACTTTAATTTAATTCGGTGTGTTACTTGAAATTTTGTGAAATTACTTAGAATTTGAGAGTGAAAATTTTCCACACCAATTGTTTCCCAATGTAATCTTTACTTTGATTGATTATTAGCAACTTTCACAAGTAATTACAAAGAAATGGCATGCAATTCTGAAGTCGAAATTTACAAACAATAAGAGTGAAAATTGTTTCCACACCACTTGTATTTACTTTGAAACAATTTTCACTCCTTCACAAGCAAATTTAAAGTAGAAAACATACTTGTAAAACACATCGTTACGACTTGGAAAACTACAGCGTATATGGTTGCAAGTTCATCTCTCGTGTAAATGTTTCATTGCGTGTTTCTGTATGAATACGTGCCTGAAAGTGTAACAGAAGACACAACATTGTTACAAGGCTGTCAATAACAACCGAGAAAGCTTTCAAGGCCCTCGACACAAATGAAAACCACTTGGCTGTCGGACTCATTCATTCCAAAAGCGGACAATGAGGCGACAGTTTTTCAGAAGAAAAGAAGAGAGCATTTACAGGACGAATGGACTTGCACTCTTGTGATTTTCACAAGCAACTCATTTTAGTCTCACAGCACTGGCATCGGAATAAATAAATAAATAAATAAAAATTCCCTCGCTTTAGCTGCATCCAAGAGCCAGTTTCACATGCCAAACCACACATTGGACCCTTGGTATATGGGGTCCATTAGAGAGACGGCACTCTGTCTCAATGAAAATGCTGTCTCACTTCCCAATGAAACATTATGGCAAGAGCTGAACGGAGGGGAAATGCATCACAGGGAACCATCCTTCTGCCTCCGGCATAGAAGAAACAATAGGAGGGGAAACAAACTGCAATCCCACAAAAAAAAAACACCGACAGGCATTCGCATATCATTTAATGCTCACTTCATTCAAACGAATGCAAATGTCAGGCTGATAGGGCAGAGAGCTCCACTCAAAGATCGAGCGGGACGGATGAGAGGGAACGACCTTGCCGTTGATAAACCGAGAGAACGGGAGCCTCGCGCTGTCCGTGGTGCTGAAACGCATCACACTGCAGTGGTCAAAGAACTCCATGTGCTCAGTCTAACGCATCCCATAAACAACCTCCTGCATCCCCTCAGTCTTTAAAAGGTCCGACAGATTTAACAGTGCTTAATATGACATTCTTAATAAGTCATATCAGAGCTGCATATGAAATTGCACGTAACGGATTCCCAATAAGTCGTACTGTTACCCATGCAACCGAGATGCTCGGTCGATAATCTGCAGAGACAGAGAAGCAGAGCGCGCTCCTAATTCCTGAGCATCATCGCTTCCACGGAGCCAAACTCACGCGTGTGTCCGCGCACAGGTTGTCTGTGGTGATGTTTTGGTGACGGTCCTTCTTACCTGCCCCGCGCCTCAATTCACTAAGGTCACGGATGGCGCGTGCCTCCCACAGGTGAATGGTCGGAGATTTTGGGGTCGGTAGCCCGGTAAACGGCGGGGCACTGGAGAGCCACAGCTGTAGTGTCGTCTCGTCTCCTTGTCACGCACTAACACTGCCGTGATCAGGCACACACATCCCAGTCCGCGACTCAACCCCTCCCACCCGTGAACCCCGAGACTGGCTGCATCCAACCGGCCGTGGCACCTGCAAGCCTGCGTTCCTCCTCTAAACGAACTGCTGATGATTTACAGTGATTATTTTAACATTGCGTGTTTAAAAGTGAGATTTTAAGGGCTAAGTGACTTACCTACCACGGTTTTAGATGCTTTTTTGCGGTTGTGAATGAATGCGCAGCGCAGGTGGCGAACAGGGTGTCTGCATGTGACTGATAATATTTTCAATATCATATCATCATCATCATCGTTTTGTTTCGGAGCAAGATCGCATATGCTTTTTAAAATGTGAGGGGCCCCACGCCAAACCCTTGCGGTACCCCACCTCAAACAGACACAGACCACCACCTTGTGGCACTTTAATATTCGGGATTGAATTTGAAATCACCACTTTTCAAAAGTCTAATGTAGGATGTTTGATTATTTCAGTGGTTTTAAAGCTGGAAAGGTCAGATAGTCTAAATTAACAGCAATGTGAATGTATAAGAAGGTAATGTGATGGAAAATGAACTGAATTTTTCTTACAAAATGACTCGATATTTGCTTATCTTCATGTCCAAACCTGTACGATTTACTTCCTTCTGTGGAACATAAAAGATGCTTTGAAGGTGTTTTTAATTAAAATATCTTCACGCTGAAAATAAGGGTCGTTTGGATTGACAGGAGGAGCGAATAAATAACAGCTTTCTTAAAGAACCATCCCTTTAAATATCAGATTTTCAGGAGTCAGTTAAAGAAAAAAGCGCGAAAACTTAAGACAGGAAGAGTGATGGGATTCAAATAATGTAGGCTAATATGTGAAATAAAAAATACTGCATCATGGTTGGGTTGGTTTTGATAACATTTAAAGTCATACAATTTTCAATCAGATAAGAGTAACCAACATCAATGATTAAACATATAATTAAAATTAATTACTTACCCTGACAAATTATTAATAAAAAATATGTTTGTGTCCATATATATATATATATATATATATATATTAAAAGCTTGAATTAAGTGCTTCGTCTTACCAGCATAGTTTATTTTCTGGGTTCTACGATGTTGCGAAAGCATCCACTCGATCGGGAAGACAGCGTCACTTCAATTAATACACTTTTTTACCATGGCAACCGCAGAATCGACCGCAGCTTCATTTTCCCGCTCGTTTTCATATGATCGTTTAAAAGACAAAACGACGCGGCTCGACGTCGACTGACATCTCGTTTGTAACACCTCTCATAACCTAACCGTGCAACATCGTCTGTGCGGACACGAGTGGATAAAGCGGTGGCTGGTTTACAGGATGGGGCTTTTTAGCCAAAGTGGCTTTCAGCTTCGCGCGGGATTAAATGTGCCCGCCAAATGCGCGCGGGATTAACGGCCATTAAAAAGGCAAAACCACTCCAGCAGCTTCCCGTGAGGTTTACCACAAGACGGATAGCCTTTCTCGTAAATCTCTCTATATAGGCTATCTCTCTAAATTTCACAAACAGGCTCAAACACGTAATTTACACCCTCTCGTTTTCGTCATACCTTGCTGAGAAGACCATGAATAGTCCCATGCTAGTCAAGTGCTAGCATCACTTTGACCAACCTTCTTAATCTCACAATTTCACTAAGTATTTCTCTTAAATGTCTAAGGTGGTGTTTCGTGAGCCCACGCTCCACCACAAGATGGATTAACGTTACAGCAAAAAAATGTGGTCCCATATTAATATGCAAACATATAAAAAGAATAAACAATATGCTAAACATTAAACACAACCAGCTTTCAAGCAAACAGTGAAGCCACAGGACTGATATAACACTTTTTATATTTGATTGTTTTCATATACAGCTGTCAAAATGACTATATACTCTGATATACAAGGTTTTACTAATGACGGGTTATTCGTAACTGTCGAACTGTGTTTCTCAGGACTGTTTGGCAAGTTGTCACAAGCATTTAAGAATTAATACAATTATTAATTGCATTATCCGTTGGCAGAAATATCTTTGCTGTTTCATGAATCATAATGTTTCATAATTTTTTGCAGAAAAGCGGATAATATGCTATTTAATGGCAGGTTCCCATTGTGACAACATATCCTGCTGTTGGAGCATGTTGCCATTAAAAGGTATGAACTTTTTATTTTTTCCTACGCAATAATCTTAGTGTTTTTGTAGCAAAAATGTCAAAATGTCTGTACAGAGATAGACTTTACAAAATACTCTAATAATAGTAAAAGGTGTGACAAAAAATACAAATTTAATTAAGAATAGTATTTTTATTACACTAAAAAATGCTGGGTTGTTTCAACCCATGTTTGGATCAAATATGGGCAAACCCAACCGTTCACAGTAAAAACCCCAGAGTTAAATCAACTCTGCTCAGATAACATTTGGTCCCTCTCTAAATAGTGTTAAAGTCACACTGAGCTAGTGTTAAAATAACACTCTTCAGAGATTGAATGTCTTTTATCTTCAGTTGATTTCATCTAAGGCTGTGGCTGAAGTCAGTTGTAGTTCTTGTGTTTCTCTATTCTTTAGTGATTCTGCTTGTTAACAGCAGGTGTTCATCAATAATGTTCAATCATCACTTAATTAATTGCTTAATTATCTCATTAACTTTAACTCTGCTTCAGTGTTACTTTAACACTTTTTAGAGAGGGACCAAATGTTATCTGAGCAGAGTTGATTTAACTCTGGGGATTTTACTGTGTTGGTTTAAATTTTTAACCCATCATTTTTTAAATTAAAAATTTAAACCCAATGGTTGGGTTTGGCCATATTTGACCCAAACATGGGTTGAAACGACCCAGCATTTTTAGAGTGTAAAAACACTATTAGTAAGACCCTTGGAACTACAACTTTTGTTAATCACACAAGCAATTGTCAATATATCAGCCTGTCGGTACTATCGATACCAAATCTGAAACCATGTGATCCACCAGTGAGCCCTGTTCACATGACCGCTGGTTGCAAACACTCAAAGATGCAGCAAACAGCAATGGAATGCTGCTAATAGCATTATGTTGTTAATTATAGAATTAGCATGATTGAGACCGCGGAGTGTAGGCTTGTAATAAATTACGCTCAGATACTGGAAAGCTTCCTAAATGCTTCTTAGAAAGTACAAGAGTAATTGTTCAATGGGTTCTGGGGTCAGGTTACTATGGCAACCCCTCCCAACCGCTCTTAAAGGCGTAATGACAAGTAATCAGAGGCTCAAGTGTGTAATTGAGTCCTCATGTACATGCAAGAATACACACAAACATTAAGTCAAGCAAACTGCAAAACAGTCAAACATTTAGTTCAAACAAGGCCCGAACACACACGCACACGCAAACACTTCAAATTTAAACACAGAGGTCATTCATCAGGACATGTCAGCTTCCTGAACTACACTTTAACTCTCACACGCAAACACACACTCAGAAGCTGGACGTGTGCGTGGGAAGAGCCGCTCAAACGGGTGTGAGAGTGACTCACAGTCTGCTGCGCAGCTTCATGGAGTCACATTAAAGGCTGTTCTCCTCGCTTTCCTACACTGGGAGTGAATTCTAAGAAGGTTTTAGGGAGGGTCTGAAACCTGCTAATTAGGGCTTGAGACCTCTTCAAAAAAATTATGCGTATTTTTTAAAAGCTAACCGTCTTTTTACTTTTCAACAGCAAAGTTTCAGTAATGACAAAACTCTAACATAGTCAGAATACGCGCTTAATTTGGAACTAAATATAGTTGAGTTCTAAAGTAACCATGGCAACAGTCGCTGCTAGAAGAGGATGTAATCACATATTCAGGAGTAGGAGGGGCCAAAAGTAACAGTTTGGGAATCAACCAATGAAAACACGAACGTTAGCTACTAATTGAAATACTGGCAGAGACATTATGGCTGCATACGAAATCGCAAGCTTCCCTTCTATACAATACGCAAAAAACAGTTGACAGCCGAATACTATGTACGTGTTTTGGAAGCAAGCTAGTAAGAGCTGTGCATGTAACCTCACTCCTCTGGTCTTAAGGGGCACGCTAGCAAATGACGTTAGCGGGCTGTGGTTTTTAGCATCCTTGTTAGCATACCACCTCCCACACCAGAGACACCGGTTCGAATCCCGCTCAGAGTGGGTTAAGTAGGACTGTTTAGATTTGGTGCCGTGACCCAGATGGGCGTGAGGTTTGGGGAGGGGTGTAGTCACTAGTGACTAATGTTAGAGGCTGTGGTCTTTAGCGTCCTTGCTAGCACGCTTGCCTCCCATGCTGGAGACGTGGGTTCGAATCCTGCTCAGAGAAGCTCGAGTAGGACCGGTTACATTTGGTGCCGTGACCCGGATGGGAGGGCGTAGCGGAAGCAAGCTAGTAAGAGCTGTGAATATAAACCTCACTCCCCTGGCCTCAAGAGGCGCGTTAGCGGCGGTGATTTTTAGCTTCCTTGCTAGGGTCCCCACCTCCCTCGCCAGAGACACTGGTTCGAATCCCGCTCAGAGTGGGTCAACTAGGGGGTGTAGCGGAAACAAGCTAGTAAGAGCTGTGCATGTAAACCTCACTTCTCTGGCCTCACGAGGCACACTAGCGACTGACGCTAGAGGCTGCGGTCTTTAGTGTCTTGTTAGCGTGCCTGCTTCCCATGCCAGTTCAAATCCCACTCAGAGCGGGTCGAGTAGGACCGGCTACATCCGGAAATGGAAAACAATATGAGATGGGAGGAAAAAATATATGTCAATGCTTTTGTGTTCTCCTGCAATTATACAGTATAGTTGGGTAATTATATTGTATATTATTTGAGGAGCCGTTATCAATATGCGGGGTATTGAAATAGCTTTTGAATGCTTGCTCGCTTTTTACTTTTGCTTTCCAATTCACGATCACGCTGTGTATAGGGAGTGGCGGTACTGACCACACATTTTACAAGATAAGATATTTGTCAATTACTGTCAAAATCTGTTGCATACCAATCCTCCACCAACAGTACTCACAGTACTCATCAAAGAGTAGGCAAAAACTACCGGGATGACTTCCTTCCTCCAGCAAGATTCTTGAGTGTGCATACAATGGACACTTTACTATCCCACAAGGCCATGGGAGAGGATTTGTGAATGGCAGTGAAGCGATGTAACTAACGCTGGTAGGTCACATGATAATGACAACATGGTGAATGCAGTACACCCGAATTACATTCACAATGTACATCGTTAGTGGTCGCAAAACTCAAAATAAGTACCAACTCAAGATCATGACAAGTATTATTTATCTCTTCATTATATATTTACATATCACAAATATAATCAGTATTGTTGATACCTAAAACTATTAAAAAAAAATACTGTTATTTGAAATAAAGCTGAAGTTAAATATAAACACTAGATGAAAACTTATTTTATTTCAGTTAGTGGCCAAGGCAACATTTCTAAATTATGTTTAAGCTTAAATTACAAAAAAACTAAATTCTGAATTAAAGTGTTTCAGAGTGTTTTCAGATGACGTCACAATCCCTCTTACTTTGTAATCTCTCCCCTCCAACTCCATTATGTTATTGAAACGGCAAATTTTCACAATCCAATCAGTTCCTGCTGGATAAAATCAATTCCCTTCATTCGTTATTGTTGACTATCTGGTTTCACTCGTAAATATGTCCGATTGTAGCGCGAAAGACAGAAGCCTCGGTGTGCTTGTGAAGTGAAGGACAGCAGTGATGTTGTGAGTGGGTGGCGTGTGCCGAGAGGGATTATCTTTCTACAAATATGACAAAACCCATAAAAATGACAGTAAATCAATTATTCGATGGTGTCTCAAAATGACATTGACATAATCTCTGTTGCCATAGAAACACTGATGATATATAAAGATTCCTGTGTCTGAGATGCTTCTACAAATAAGTGATGGCTGTAGGGACATGAGAGGCACATGCCATCTTAACATTTTTTTTTATTATTATTTTTTTCCCCAGTAACTGTTTTTCCAGTAACTGTATGGATTTTACTAATTTCTCCAACTGCATAAAATGCAAAATAAAAAATAAAACACCTAGTTTAAAACGGTCTTAATTTGAGGACCATTAAACCCTGTTTCTGGAGACTGACTAATCAGACATCTTGAACCAGCTAATCAAGGTCTATACAAAATTTAACTTTCAAAAATAAGCCTTTCCTTAGAAAATACACTTCTTTTCAAAAGTCTGGGGTTAGTTTTTTTCTCTTCTGCTCACCAAAGCTGCATATTTGATCAAAAATACAGCAAAAACAGTGAAATATTATTAATTATGTTTTCAATTGAATATATTATAAAGCGTTATTCATTCCTGTGATCAAAGCTGAATCCTCAGCATCATTACTCCAGTCTTCAGTGTCACATGATCCTTCAGAAATTCCTCTAATATGATGATTTGGTGCTTAAGAAACATTTCTGATTATTATCAATGTTGAAAACAGTTGTGCTGCTTCATATTTTTGTGGAAACTGTGATTCTTTAATGAACAGAATGTTCAAAATAACAACATTTATTTGAAATATAAATCTTTCGTAGCATTATAAACGTCACTTTTGATCAATTTAATGCATCCTTGCTGAATAAAAGTATTAATTTCTTTTAAAAAGGAAAATGGTAATGTACAAAGTGTGACAACTAGCCCCGTTAGTTAAAGCCTTTCATAACCTGTATTTTCCACTGTGTTCTACTTAACACAACTGCTTTGTATTTTACCAACTTATCTGGTTTCATCCATACAAACTGAATCTCCATACAGGTCAAACACAAGCTCGTGGCAGGAACTCTCACAGACGGCGATGGTAAGCTGTCCGGTCTCGGAGAGATGAGCCTACAGAAGAACAGAGAGGAGGAATTACTGAAGAGAACAGAGCGTCAGCAGCTCCATTCAGTAAGTGCCTTGGCTTTAATCCAGTGGTGACTGGCAAAAGTTCAAACTCACACTGCCCTCTGTAGGCCACTTGTGGAATTAAACTCAAATTCAATGATTATTGAGTATTTCCAGTCAGGGCAGCAGGTCAGATACTGTACGTCTGCTTTTATTTGTCACGCTAAAGTGCACCAAAAGTTTCCAAAAAACTACTTTCATTCTATCTGAAATCATTATGTGTGAAAATCGGCTAAATTATGCAAGAAACCAGTGGTTTCATCTTCTAATAACATCTAAAATTCAATCAATGTAGAACATTTTTGTAAAAAAAAAAAATAATAATAATAATAATTTACAGAATTAAGAGCCGTCACACCAGCTTTATTATAAAGTTTTGTCATCTGTCGCTTTAAGTGCTCGAGCTCTTAAAAGCAGGATTCTGATTGGCTGTTAATGCTGTAAATCGTTCTTAAAGTGATTCCAACATTATCATTTCTCCGTGCTGTTATCGTTAGGGTTGTGGTGTCGACTCTGATATTAGAATGAGTTTTAGGACTCTATCTTGATCGTTATAATTACAGTTATCAGTTTTTTTGTGAACGTGCCTTTCATGTGATGCATTAAAGTGGCCTTAAAAAGAGTTTGTACACGGCCTGTTCACACCAAGAGCGATAACTATAAAGATAACGATATAGATATAGTTCTAAAAATCATTCTAAATATAAAATAACATCTTATAACGATAACAATATAGAGAAACGATATCTGTCAGAACGATGTTTTTTCAGCTGTTGAATGATAAAACACTGACAGCCAATCAGAATCAGTCGGTGTGGACGCAAATTATCGTTATTGGTGTGAACTGGCCTTTAAGTGACACTTTCACTTTTTGAATATTCGGATGAAAATGAATCAGAACTGCTCATTTTCATTTCACAACCACAGTGTCAAAAATACAACACTTTGTTAAATCTATCAAGGCTATATTTCGCTTGAAACGCTTTCTTTAAAACGGATCCCAGTTTTGATATCTTCTCATCAAACTGCATTTGCAAATGCATTCAGACATTTCTAAGTGGCTGAACACTTTTATTGACCACTCTTTGCATTAAGCACACTGTGTGTGATGAAACCTGACTGTAGAGAGAGAGAGAGAGAGAGAGAGAGAGAGAGCCCACGGCTGTAGTAATCCTGTGACGTTCATTCCTCTGCTACGCGCTGGATTATCCGGACCTCGTGCCCACTACGCGAACATGTGACGGGCTTATGATTTGAGAAAGCTAACAGCACTATATGTGCAGCTTCCCCAAACGGCACATGATAAAACATATGACACACACATATAAGCCTAAAACATAAGAACATAAAACAAAAAGAGTATCAAAAGTACCATGATTGACACATTTTGGACATTCTTATACCTTGAGGTTCAATGAAAATAACTGAGAGTTCGTTTTTTTTCTTCTGTAAAACTGCTTTGGAACTATATATTTTTTGAGAAGTGTAATATGAAAATAAATTTAATTCAAATTAGGGGTGGGCGATTTATCGATAGACGCGCTAGAAATATGTCAACCAGAAGAGATTTTGGACTATCGATCTCTGTCGTGGTTACGCTCAAGTAATTTGCTGTGCTGCATAGACATGATAAAATACATAGACGCCCCATTGGCCTCTGGATCGTACGTCAACGGCGCCGCCATATTGTGCAGGTCAACGTTCCCATAACTATGGAAGCCCGTTCCCGCCACCGCTGAGAAAAAAAAATATTCCATAAGTCATAATAATGAGAAACTTTCTCATAATAATGACTTAGTATCTCATAATAATGACTTTATTAGTCATTATTATGAGAAAGTTTCTAAAAAAAATAAAAAAAAATTTTTTTGATTAAGTTACAGATGCTAAGTCATTATTATGAGATACTAAGTCATTATTATGAGATGCTAAGTCATTATTATGAGATACTAAGTCATTATTATGAGATGCTAAGTCATTATTATGAGATACTAAGTCATTATTATGAGATGCTAAGTCATTATTATGAGATACTAGGTCATTATTATGAGATACTAAGTCATTATTATGAGATGTTAAGTCATTATTATGAGATACTAAGTCATTATTATGAGATGCTAAGTCATTATTATGAGATGTTAAGTCATTATTATGAGATACTAAGTCATTCTTATGAGATACTAAGTCATTCTTATGAGATGTTAAGTCATTATTATGAGATGCTAAGTCATTATTATGAGATACTAAGTCATTATTATGAGATACTAGGTCATTATTATGAGATGCTAAGTCATTATTATGAGATACTAAGTCATTATTATGAGATGCTAAGTCATTATTATGAGATGCTAAGTCATTATTATGAGATACTAAGTCATTATTATGAGATACTAAGTCATTATTATGAGATGCTGAGTCATTATTATGATATACTAGGTCATTATTATGAGATGCTAAGTCATTATTATGAGATACTAAGTCATTATTATGAGATGCTAAGTCATTATTATGAGATGCTAAGTCATTATTATGAGATACTAAGTCATTATTATGAGATACTAAGTCATTATTATGAGATGCTAAGTCATTATTATGAGATGCTAAGTCATTATTATGAGATACTAAGTCATTATTATGAGATGCTGAGTCATTATTATGATATACTAGGTCATTATTATGAGATGCTAAGTCATTATTATGAGATGCTGAGTCATTATTATGAGATACTAAGTCATTATTATGATATACTAGGTCATTATTATGAGATACTAAGTCATTCTTATGAGATGCTAAGTCATTATTATGAGATGCTAAGTCATTATTATGAGATACTAAGTCATTCTTATGAGATGCTAAGTCATTATTATGAGATGCTAAGTCATTATTATGAGATACTAAGTCATTATTATGAGATGCTAAGTCATTATTATGAGATACTAAGTCATTATTTTGAGATGCTAAGTCATTATTATGAGATACTAAGTCATTATTATGAGATACTAAGTCATTATTTTGAGATGTTAAGTCATTATTATGAGATGCTAAGTCATTATTATGAGATACTAAGTCATTATTATGAGATACTAAGTCATTATTATGAGATACTAAGTCATTATTATGAGAAAGTTTCTCATTATTATGACTTACAGAATTTTTTTTTTCTCAACAGTGGCGGGAACGGGCTTCCATACATAACGCTCATAACTGGAGTTGAGAATAATGGTTGTTTCGTGTTCTGCTTGGGGTTATACAAATCACCGCACAATTGAATACAGGTCTCAGGGAATAACCTTTCACAGGTGAGCCTGAACATTTGTTTCTGGTTGTATTTGGTCATTATATAATCATGTTGATAGCAGTCGGCCACTGGAGTCAGTCAGAAAATAGCTAGCGATGTCGCTAATTAGCTGTGAAAGTTGAGTTTACATGATTTATGTTATAGTTTTAGTGTATATTAAACTAAATTTCCTGATATTTAAATATGCATCTTTATTTTCTTAAAACCGACTTTTAAGACAAGCACTCGTTTCGGTTAGGTGACGGACATTGTGAATTACTGTAACGTTAGTTAGTTGGCTAGCTTACTTTTCCCTCACATTGAAAGAGTGGAGGAGACAGTGGGAAGAAAGTTAGCTGTAAGAAGGGAAGTTTTTTCCAGCGTGTGTGATTTGTATTTTTCTCAACGGTGGTCAATTCTAAACACAAGAAAAGCTAAAATGGGTTAAAAGACAGAAAATGCCTTTTCCACAATAAGAAATCTGTTTTTAAATTAATGTGAAAATTTAAATGATCTCATGGCGTCTTCACAATTCTTATCCAAGAATAAAGCAGCCATAAACAAGTCTGAGAGTTGACTATTCAAATTTTTAAAGTCTACAATCGAGGATTTAAGTAGATGGAAGTTTTTGTACACCACGTACATCATAAACCACTGAAATCGGTTGATAAATGTAAACATTATTTTCGTTTTTATGCAGAAATCCACAGCTCGCCAGTTTACTTGCGTTTGTTTACAGTGCAGTCTTGCCCTCAGCAATATGGCGGACGCGTTGACGTATCGCAGCAACGCTCCAAAGCGGCCAATGGGGCGTCTATGTATTTATTATGTCGATGCTGTGCTGCTTCTGCATGCGTTTTAAGCATTGTGGTTAAAAAACAAGTGATCGTTGTTGAAGCTCAATAGACATCGAAACTTATATCGCTATAATGCCAGCGCTGTCTCCATGTGTACTGAAAGGAGTTATTTTTGCCGCTTTGGACCCTTTAACGCGTATTAACAGTCATAAGAATCGTAAATCTCGCAACATTTTTTTATATTTTTTAATGTATGTCCATTTAAAACACTGTACTTAGTAGGGGTGTGCGATATATATATATCGTGTGCGATAATATCGTAATTGATGTTTTAACGATATGCTGAATCATATTATCGAGTATTTCACTCATTTTTAGAAACCGTACAGCTCTGACAAGCTGCGCATTAAATAATCGCAGCCTGTGCCAAATCTCGTGCGATTTAAACACGATAAATCGTGCAGCCCTAATATGAGGATTATGAAAAGCTTCAGGAGTCAGATGAACACGGCGCGTCTGCAACAAACATGGCCGAATCATTTAGCAAGAAAGCGACAGATGGAAAGATACAACAAACGCTGTCACTGATTACGTCGCCAAATAAAACTTTTTTGATAAATGCGAAATATTGTCAGATTATCGTTATCGGAAAAATCTTAGAAAATATCGAGATATCATTTTTTGTCAATATCGCACACCCAGTGGCGGTTCTACACGGAGGCCTAGGGAGGCCCGTGCCTCTGTAGACATGTCCCTGGCCACCCCTGTGCTGCCCAAAAAAAAAAAAAAAAATTACTTATGATTTTATTATGATTTTTACACGCGAGCGAGGGAGAGAGAGAGGAACAGCCAGAGGAACAGAAAGGGGATTCATGTGGATCAAGTACTGCACCATCAGGTTTGTGATGAGGAAGGTTATTACTATTTGCAAAGCAGTTCAATTATAATTTCATTGTTGGCCTACTGTATGTCCTTAAAATGGTGCTTTCTCCTGTAAATAATTTTGTCAATATGGATCTAATCTTTCTTTTTTTAAAGTAAATTCCTGGCCTACATTTTGAAATACATGCAGTACATGCACTACCAATCAAAAGTTTGGAAACTGTACTATTTTGGTTGTTTTTGAAAGAAGTCTCTTCTGCTCACCAAGGCAACATTTATGTTATTAAAAATACAAAAAAAAGCTCTAATATTGTGAGATATTATTAAAATGTAAAATAACTGTTTTGTATGTGAATATATAGTAAAGTGTAATTTATATCCTGTGATCAAAGCTGAATTTATCATCATTACTCCAGACTTCAGTGTCACATGATCCTTCACAAATCATTGATAATAATCATCAACATTAATGAACCTTTTTTGCACCTGCACTCACTCTTGTGCAAATGTTGTAATAAATGTTTATATGATTGTAAAGTAAAATAAAGTTTATAATCTTTAAATATAATTTGTTACCATTTTTAATGTGCCCCTCTGGTTAAACACTGGCCCCTCCTTGGCCCCCCTAGTAAAATTTGTCTAGAACCGCCACTGCGCACACCACTAATACTTAGTATTACCTTTTCATCCAATTATTAAAAAAAAAAAAAAAAAAACGAGTTAACTGCTGTGAAGGTGTTTCTAATACAGCGGCTGTGGGAGTGACGGTAAAGTTGACTTCTTTCTATTTTTGAAAGTTTTGAAAGCACTGTTGTTGAGTCTTTCTTTTGCTATTTGAGAATATGTGGACACAAAAAATGTATTTAATGTATTCTCTCATTCACCGCCACAGAATTTTATCCAACTATGATTCTTCGAGAAACCTGGGCATGTGAAAAGGGTCTAAACGGTTAAATACAAGGATGTGAGTAAATATAGTCATTAAACAGTTGTAACAGCATATTGGATCCGGGCAGCTCTTAAAGTGACAGTAGCCTAATATTCCTGCTGTTTATCATTCATGTTAATCGAACAACAAAAGAGAGGAAATTTCTCACTCTTCTTAATTAATCACTTTTTGCAACTTTAATAAGAACAAATGTATATTTCATTTACACAGTGAAGCCCATGCAGTGTTTTTATACATTTTATTACTTCATACGATTTATGTTGCATTTCTTATTTAGCGCTTGACATTTTTCAGGTAGGTCTATTTTAGTTGTGTATGTTTTTTTATTGCTTGTAATTATTTTATTTGTTCAAATTTGACTGTTTACACGTCTTCAGTAAGCTTGAGTTTTTGTTTTTTTTTAAGTTAGGCTCGTATTAGTTTTTTGTGATATTGACATCGCTGAAAAGCATTATGAAATTATAAAAATTTTGATATTATAAAAACCATATTTAAAGCAAAGATGACTATATATTGTGATCAGTATCGTGATAAGATTTTAGCCATATCGCCCACTCCAATTAAAATTTATAAGCTGCTTATGCTAAAAGTGTCTTATAAAAGCAATAAACAAACACCATTTTAATATGGTACTCATTCAATACCACTGAATTACCATTAAATAAACGTGCTTTTGAATAAAGGACTAAATATGGACTTTTATCATAAAAATAAAATGCATCACAGCTTCAACAAAAAATATGAACCGTTTTCAACTCTGATAATAATTATAACTGTTTCTTGAGCAGCGAATCTGAAGGATCATGTGAGGACTGGAGTAAATGACACTGAAAATTCAGCTTTAAATCAAAGGAATAAATTACACTTTACAATATACTCAAATTGAAAATTGTCATTTTAAATTGTAATAATATTTCACTGTTTTTACTGTATTTTTGATCAAACAAATGCCGACTTTGAGAGACTTCTATCCAAAACATTTCTTACTGAGCCCAAACTTTTGTTTATATGACAATTTTATGAGAAGAGAAGTCTGCATTTAAACTTGCAATAATTCCTCGTTTACTTTTTGTAAACACAAAAGCAAAACCTTATTAACTGTGTTGACTTTGCTCATTTCTGCTGGTTATTGAGTTAAAATGGATGATCTTTCATGAAAGGAGTTCCTTCCCGAACTGTAAATGAAATGATCTCACGCTCGACTCGAGCACAAGCATTCCTCAGAGTCTCGAGACCGAACATGAGCGGGGTCACCGATTTTATCCCAAGCATGTGATGCTGGGGTTGTAAGAGTGTGTGTGTGTGGAAAGGAGGGAGTGTGTAAAGGGAAAGAGACCTGGATGAAGTTTTCCGTGTCTAATGCATCTCACTCTCTTTCAGTAGCTCATCATGTCTTTCTCTCTGCTTGTGTTCTTCTTCATTCAGTTCTTCACTGAGTCTCTCCAGCAGTTTCCTCGGCCGTGCACGACACCGGACGTCCTGCAGAGCAAGCGCTGCTGTCCGGTCTGGCCGGGCGACGGTTCGGTGTGCGGATCCCTTTCGGGTCGAGGCTTCTGCCAGGACGTCACCGTCTCCGACCTTCCCAACGGGCCGCAGTTCCCTCATTCGGACGTGGATGACCGCGAACGCTGGCCTCTGGTGTTTTACAACCAAACCTGCCAGTGCGCCGGAAACTACATGGGGTTCAACTGTGGCGAGTGCAAGTTTGGTTACTTCGGCGCCAATTGCGGAGAAAGACGGGAGTCTGTTCGTAGAAACATCTTCCAGATGTCAGTGTCCGAGAGGCAGCGGTTCATCTCGTACCTAAATCTCGCGAAGACCACCATCAGTCCCGATTACATGATCGTGACGGGCACGTACGCGCAGATGAACAACGGCTCGACGCCCATGTTCGCAAACATCAGCGTGTACGACCTGTTCGTGTGGATGCACTATTACGTGTCCCGTGATGCGCTGCTCGGGGGTCCCGGGAACGTGTGGGCCGACATTGATTTTGCGCACGAGTCGGCCGCCTTCCTGCCCTGGCACCGCGTTTACCTGCTGTTCTGGGAGCACGAGATCCGGAAGCTGACCGGCGACTTTAACTTCACCATCCCGTACTGGGACTGGCGCGACGCGCAGGACTGTCAGGTGTGCACGGACGAGCTGATGGGGGCGCGCAGTCCTCTCAACCCCAACCTGATCAGCCCGTCCTCGGTTTTCTCCTCCTGGAAGGTAAACATGAAAACAAATTCATTTGACACGTTTTCTCAAAATACAGTGTTTATCCCTCGAGTCACTATTCGTTCTAGTTACACAAATGATTGTTTTCTCTTGCAGACACACAAAACCAAACTAAAATCTCAATATTGTCATATTTTTGCAGTAACTCTTTGGGAAATAAGTGAACACAATATAATATTTGTATATGTAATATTTTTAAATGTATTTAAGTTCACTTTTCAGGATTGTGAAAAGGTAAGTGAACAGCCAAAAAAAAAATCAAATTAACAAATAAATACAAGATTTAATAAAATTAAAAATGAAACATCATAAAAAATGTATCAATTAAAAAAAATGGTGAAAACAATTCAAATTAAATCGAATAGTCTGGAATATAATTTTAAACTTATTTAAGATCACTAAACGTAAATAAACAAATAAGATATTTAAAAAATGTAAAAAATTAAATAAAATAAAAATCATCATAAAAAATTATGAATTAATTAAAAAAAACAGTGGAAAACAATTAAAATTAAATTGAATATTCTGTAATAGAATTATACATTTATTTAAGATCACTAAATGTAAATATAAAAAATACAATATTTTAAAAAATGGAAATAAAACAAATGAATTAATAATAATAATAATTTAAAAAAAATTCAATTAACCTGAAAGAAATATTTAGGTTTCAAGACATTTTCCATAAAAAGTCAATAATTACCTAAATACAGTTTTGTAAATGCATTCAGGTTAATATTTTTTATTTTATATGCTTCCTTAAGAATAAACTGTGGTTTTGTTCAATTTATTGTAGAATAGGAAATATGATGGATTATGTAGGGAAATTATAATTCCACTCCAATTGTGGCATGCTGATTAATTCAAACAAAAAATAATTTAAATAAAAACATTTTTCAAAATAAATAAATTAAAAATATACAAAGAGATCTCAAATCGTAACTGAAAATCTTTTTTCAATAAAAAAAATATTGGAATGAGTACATTTGCAATAGGTTTAAATCGGTTTTTGTCAGTTTATATATTTCAATTACATTCTATGTAAGCTTTTTTTATAAACACATGGAGAGTGTGTCGCTGTGATTCAATGAAAAGAGCTCATTAGCCGTGTTTATTTTGGCCATATAACTTGTCAAATGTCAGTTTAGTTAACCCATCTAGAGGGGTTATGATGTCACACATTCCTTTGAGAGCGCAGCATCTGCGGAGGACGCCCCGTGTGACGACGCCTTTATAATGGCGTGATTGTGTGACGCCGCCTCGAGCGCGGGACGATGAGCGCGTAACTCCTGACTCGCAGTGATGTTCGGGTCACGAGGGCCCCTAAAACCACCATTAACTTCAGAACTGACGCTCACAAGAGCCGCCTCAGAGAATGACACTCTCGCTTACAGGGGTCTGTCAGGCGTCATGAGCTCATTTTATGCATTTAGTTTTAACGCATCATTTTAATTACATTTTATGAATCAAACAGATTGTAAACATACAATTTAAATACCCTGTTAAACCATAAAGAATCAATCATTTAAGACATTATTCTGTACGTAGAACATGTTTGGAATTCTTTGAATTTAAGTCATGAACCCTTGAGTTCTAATATAGAACCCCAATGAACTTTTTTCTAAGAGTGTTACTTTAGTATCATTGAGATACTGTTATAGTTTAATTAGTTTTATTTGTATATTTTCCATTTTCATTTTCGTTTTTTTTAATGTCTATATATATATATTTACCAATTGACCCTTCTCTGCTTTCAAATTCAGTCAATTGACCCTTCTCTGGCAGTTTGATTGACAGGTGATCTGACCAATCATAACCCTGAATCCGACATTTTGTCCAACAGAGCAGTCAGGGGAGTTAGTAGATTAACGTTGGTGAACTTGAACTTGATAAATTGTGTGTCCTCACGTCTTTCCGCGCTTGAAACAACATTCCTTCTGATGTTCATTCATGTTTATTTGATGCTATAAATGAACTAGTATGAAGAGATGATCGCTTCACGAGGAGCTACAGCGATCTGTCACCACACATTAAACACACACTAGACACTATTTATTGATTAAACTTCTTTAAAAAAACTGTTTTTTTAAAACGTTGCTCCGCGATGAATTTTTCACTTCGTGAGAACATGATGTGTGGCGTGAGAGCGCATGGCAACAGTAATCCTTGCGAAGGGTCATTTGAAATAAAATAAATTAAATTTTTTTTAATACTTTATTTTATTTTAGTTAACATTCATTTTATTTTGAAGTATTTTTTTATTTATTTATGGTTTTAGTTAATTATAATAACCTTGCTTTGTGTGTCATAACCCCACGGTGATAGACTAATTAAATTATTTATTAACATATATATATATATATATATATATATATATATATATATATATATATATATATATATATATATATATATATATATATATATATATATATATATATATATGGAACACAAAAAGACCTAAAACCCCTAATCTTGAATATTAAACTTTGAAAAAACACCACTCATATTTTCTTCAGAAAGAGTAAAAATTGAGTTCTCGTTGTCATTTTCTTTTCTTCCACCTCTCTCTCTCTCTCCGCCCCTCATCTTCAGCTGTGAGCGTAGGCGTTCTTACATCTCTTAAGACCAGCAGGGAGGTGAAATGGCAACTAATTAACATACGAATAACGAGCAGTATTAGTCATCGAGATGGACGAGGTTTCCCTCGATTCCTTTAGAAAAATGTATAGGTTTTCAACACATTCACAACTCCATGATTTCGAGTGAAAAAGGCTCTGGGGTGAAATGCATCATTGCATTAATATAATGACAAAAGTGGTATGATTTTTAATTATAATAAAATTAATTTCACAATAAATCAAATCTTAGTAGTCTAAGAGTTCTTATTTTTTCACATTTTTAATTTAGTAAATAATATTTAACTTATTTATTATTTTAAAAATTAATTAAATAAAATAAATGCATTATCATTCAAAAATGTGGGATCAGTAATATTTTTAATGTTTTTGAAAGAAGTCTCTTCTGCTCACCAAGGCAGCATTTAATGCATCAAACATACAGTGAAAACAATAATATTGTGAAATATTATTGCAAATTAAATGAGCTATTTTCTATTTCAATATGTTTTAAAATGTCATTTATTCCTGTGATCAAAACTGCATTTTCCACTCCAGTCTTCAGTGTCACATGATCCTTCAGAAATCATGATGATTTGCTGCTCAAGAAACATTTATGATTATTATCAATGTTGAAATCAGTTCTTATATACTTCTTTATATTTTTCTGGAAACATGACACATTTTTTTAAAATTTTTTTCAGGATTCTTAAATGAATAGAATTCTGTTCAACAGGATTTATTTAAAATAGAAATCTTTTATAACATTATAAATGTATTTGCTGACACTTTACATCAATTTAATGCATCCTTGCTGAATAAAATGAATAATTTTGAATAATAATATTAAATGAATAATGTTTTTTTTTAGGTGGAGGGTCGATAGCAGCATTATTTCTTTCAATTTTTTTGGGTCACCCAATCATGTTCTTGACAGGTTTCATGAGAACCCTTATTGTTAAGTCCTGCTGGTGTTTAATAAGTGTCCACATACCCGTACAGGTGATCTGTTCTCAACCCGACGACTACAACCTCCGCGAGGTTTTGTGTGACGGGTCGCCGGAGGGACCATTACTGCGCAACCCAGGCAACCATGACCAAAACCGTGTCCCGCGGCTGCCCACCTCCGCCGACGTGGAGTCGGTGCTGAGCCTGACGGAGTACGAGACGGGGCTGATGGACAGACGGGCCAACATGAGCTTCAGGAACGCTCTGGAAGGTAAAGTGTGTGAAGTGTGAAAAAACATGTCACTTCCTCAACACATCAGGCTCTAAACACCGAACACATCTCACCTGTGCAGGTTTTGCGAGTCCCGAGACGGGGCTGGCAATAACGGGTCAGAGTTTGATGCACAACTCTTTACACGTCTTCATGAACGGATCCATGTCTTCAGTGCAGGGCTCCGCCAACGACCCCATTTTTCTTTTACATCATGCCTTTATTGACAGGTAAATGCACACACACACACACACACACACACATTGGATTTCCATGTTTTATGGGGACTTTCCATGATTAATTGAATTCGTTTGCACGTATGATGAGCACAAACTTCACTGTCCTCCAAACTTCAATGTTCTCATTACAGTCGTGCGTTTCTGTGTTTCAGCATCTTTGAGCAATGGCTGAGGAGACACCAGCCTCCCCGCACACACTACCCGACCGCGAACGCCCCGATCGGGCACAACGACGGCTATTTCATGGTCCCCTTCATCCCTCTGTACAGAAACGGAGATTATTTCCTGTCGACTAAAGCTCTGGGATATGAATATGCATATTTACTGGACCCAAGTGAGTTATTAATATTAGGGATGAGCATTGACACACATTTCACGATACAAGTTTGTAATTTGATTCAATTAGATTTGATATCAATTCATTTTAGGTACATGTCCATTTTTCTCGAAGAAAACAGTCGCCGGTTGCATAAACTGCTTAGACTAGCTTAGACTAACCCACTTAAGTTTTTTTCTTCAAAATTTGTCTTAACTTATTAAGTCAGTTACATAAAAAGGTAGTTAGTTACTGTTGCTATGACGCTCTCACGCCACACATCACGTTCTCACGCAGTGAAAAATACATCCTGGAGCAAAGAGACACTGACAACGTATAAAACAGTTTCATATTTAAAATATTGAAATTTTTTTAAAGAAGTTTAATCAATAAATAGCGTCTAGTGTGTGTTTAATGTGTGGTGACAGATCGCTGTAGCTCCTCATGAACCGATCATCTCTTCATACTAGTTCATTTATAGCATCAAATAAACATGAATGAACATCAGAAGGAATGTTGTTTCAAGACGTGATTCAAGTTCACCAACGTTAATCTACTAACTCCCCTGACTGCTTTGTCGGACAAAATGGCGGATTCGGGGTTATGATTGGTCAGATCACCTGTCAATCAAATGTTTGCGAAGGGTCACTTGCCTGAATTTGAAAGCTGACCGTTTCAATGAACAAAGCTTATTGGCAGGCGCAAACTAATAATTTTTTTTCACATATGAACTGAAAACAGCATAGACTAAAAGATGATCGAGGAATTATTTCATCCCAGCTCTAATTAGCATACACTGAGGTACTTCTGTTTTCATTCGCTTCAATCTCTCGCAGGTCAGCGGTTTGTGCAGGAGTTTTTGACGCCTTATCTTCAGCAAGCTCAGCAGATCTGGCGCTGGCTGCTGGCTGCGGGGATCCTGGGTGCGGCAGTGGCGGGAATTATCGCCGCTATTATCACCGTGGCGTGTCGCAGAAGGACAAAGAGGCGAAAGGCGTCGACATACGGGGAGAGACAGCCGCTCCTGAACAGCAGCGAGGAGGAGGGTTCAACTTCATACCAGACTACACTGTGAATCAAAGTGTGTCAGCGATGACAGAATCGCTGTACCGACGGGAAAAAGACACAACTGCCAGTTGACCAGGTCATGTGACACAGGAGACCAGATCTCACCTCTAAACCTCGAGTTGACTCATGCAACAAGGGCTACGCTTAGAATCACATAGTAATAATCTTGATCTAGCGTGCAGAATTGTTAAATAATAAAAAAAAAAAATATTTTTATTCAGCAAGGATGCTTTAAATTGATGAAAATTGACAGTAAATACTGATACTGTAACAAAAAATACTGTTCTTTTGAACTTTCTATTCAGCAAAGAATCCTGAAACATAAAATGCGTCAAGGTTTCCTGAAAAATATGAAGCGGCTCAATTGTTTTCAACATTGATAATAATCAGTGACCAGTGATTTCTGAAGGATCATGTGACACAAATTCAGCTTTGATCTCTGGAATAACATTTTAAAATATAGAAGTTGTTTTAAATTTGAATAATGTCACAATATTACAGTTTTTATTGCATTTCTGACTAAGTATGCTGAGCAGAAGAGACGTCTGCCAAAAACGAATCTTAACAACCCCAAATTTTCAATGGTAGTGTAAATACAACATCAGTCAAAATATGCAGTATAAACTAGAATACACTGACTGAAATACTGCATCCCATAATGCAACACGCTTCACTCGACTTTTCATTTCCAGAGCAATGAATGAACCCGCAGCAAATTTTAACATCCTTAGGTATTTTGTTTTTAAAATAATTGAACTTAAACAGCAAAAGAATCATTTCCGGTATGATTGCAAATGCAACATATTGACTACTTTTTGCCAATTAATAATCTTGTGTTCTGAACACAACTAAGGCGATCTCTAGTCATCCAATGATGTTTATGGTGCTCGTATCATCACTGTGACCCTTACGTACTGTATCTTAATATTTAATACGCATGCAAAATAATATTGAAAAGAAATCGGCGATTAAATGAATTCTTTGGCAGTGGTATTACAACAACAGTGCAGTTCACTTTCATGAAGAAATAAAGCCTCAATAAAACATGAACAATAATGGCAAAAAACTATTGTGCTGTACAAAATACAAAAGAAATAAATATTTAAAATGAACGAGAGTGTATACTTTATGGTTTATGTTTGTAAATGTATAAAATGAACCAAAACATACTATTAAAACATGGCAACAAAACATGAGGGCGAGTAAATGATGTCAGAATGTTCATCGTTGGGTGTTTGTAATGTTTGTAACTAAGCAGATCTCGCTCCCCATTGACTGTCATAGTAGTTTTTTGGGTTTTTTTCATACTATAGTAGTCAGTGGGGCACGAGATCTGCTTGGTTACAAACATTCTTTCAAATATCTTCCTCTGTGCACAACAGAACAAAGACATTTATACAGGTTTGGAACAACTTGAGAGGGAGTAAATGATGACAGAATTTTCATTTTAAATTTAAATTAAAATTAATTCCTCTCCCTCATGTCGTTCGTTCATCTTCAGAACACAACTGAAGATATTTTTGATGAAATCCGATGGTTCAGTGAGTCTCTATTGACAGATAATGAACACTTTCAGATGAACAGAAAGACACTAAAACATATTTAAAACAGGTCATGTGAGTACAGTGCTTCAACATTAATATTATAAAGAGACGAGAATACTTTTTGTGTGCAAAAAAACACAAAATAACGACTTTTCAACAATATCTAGTGATGGACGATTTCAAAACACTGATTCATGAAGCTTTACGAATCTTTTGTTTCGAATCAGTGGTTTGGATCACGTATTAAACTGCCAAAGTCACGTGAAATATTGAAATTACGAATCACTTAAGAGGTAACGAAGCTTCAAAATCATGTGACTTTGGCGCTCTGAACCACTGATTCGACACAAAAGATTCGTAAAGCTTCATGAATCAGTGTTTTGAAATCATCCATCACTAGATATTGTTGAAAAGTCGTTATTTTGTGTTTTTTGCGCACAAAAAGTATTCTCGTCTCTTTATAATATTAAGGTTGAACCACTGTACTCACATGAACTGTTTTAAATATGTTTTAGTATCAGATTTCATCAAAAATATCTTCATTTGTGTTCTGAAGATGAATGAAGGACATGAGGGTGAGGAATTAGTGACTGAATTTTCATTTTTGGGTGAAATAACCATTTAAGAGTCTATCAAGGATTCATGTAGAAACTCCACATGCAGAACCACAAATATTCCCTGAATAAGAACATAACTGCACAAGTTTTCCGGCTTTCAGTCTCATTGTCCGAGGATTCATTTTTAGACAAGGATGAATCACCATCTGTCCTCATTCCTCGGTGACAGAGTGGCGTTTTATTTGGCATTAATCGATTGATCTGTTTGCGATCCCTCAGCTGAAGGACTCTTTGTTGTACTCGAACACAGTTCCTGAGTGTGGGTTTGAATTGCACAGAGTGTGTAATACTTTCGAGATCCCTTTGGGTCCACAGCAGAAAACCCCCACTCTCTTACTGCAGGACAAACACACACATCAGCATTTTTCATTACTGCAATCCACATAACTACATATTTCAGGCTGCGTTCATCATCATACTCACAGGTGATTGGCTCTCCTTATTTCCTGGAAAAGGAGCTTCCACTTTGGTCGACCGATCCGGAGCCTGGAGCTCAAGAAACGGTAACGTTCCTCACCAATGCTCTTCAAAACACACAATGAAAGAAAACTTCAGTACGACGATAAAAGGTGAAGCAATGCGACTGATATGTGCATATGCATAGCTGACATCTACAAAACTGCACAATTTAAGATAGTAAATAACTAGTAAACAATTAGATTAGAGTGAACACCTGTAATTCGTGAGTGTTGCTGAGGTAGAGCTGAACATTCAGATAGTCTGGACGATTGTCCCGCCACAGCTACAGACACAGAGAGATACTCGTTATTGAAAGAACATTTACAATATCCAGTAAAGCATGAATGAAATAATAGTAAGCGTTTCATTTTCTAAAATATATATATCATACATCAGGCTTTTTCAAGTTATTCTTTTGTTGTTAAAATCAGAAGATTTCAGTAGATTTCACAGCAAAAAGCACATGAATTATGATCCGAAAGTGGACGTTTGTACAATTATACTAAAAGGCCTTTAACTTTACTAAAAAAAGTCTTAACCATCGATCAGATGACGTGTGCGCTACAGGTAAATCAGCAACGTTTCATGATCCTGTTGGCCATTTAGACGCCTTTTTTGTATCAAATATGATACGGTACACTTTTTAGGCTTAAAGAGGATTATTCAATATCAGTGTCACAATGTAGGACTGCTGAAGTTGCAGAATATCAGCCCGCATTACACATTAACATATTTATAACATCAGCCAGTAGGTGGCAGTATAGCCTTCAGTAACTTTAATGCATAAGTTGTGTATATTTTGTATATTATTTTTCAATTGACATTCACACACTTATAATTGTCCAAATGTGCTTTCAGAGCGTGTGTGTGTGTGTGTGTGTACTTGTTTTGGCTATACTCACTTATATCCTGAAACACTTTCTCAACCCACTAGTGAGGACATGTGACTGGTCCTCTATAGATAAAAAGGCTTATAAATCAGCCAAAATATGTTTTTATTTAAATCTAGTGATGGTCACATGTTTCTGTGATGGTAGGTTTAGGAGTAGAGGTTGAGTTAGGTGATAGAAAATAACATTGACCTGATATAAAATCAATGGAAGTCTATGTAATGACCTCACTAAAATAACAATAGAGACATGAGTGTGTGTGTGTGTGTGTGTGTGTGTGTGTGTGTGTGTGGGTATTCCCTACATTATGGGGACCCACAGGTATAGTAATAATAGTACATTTTGATCTTGTGAGGACATTTTTTTGGTCCCCATGAGGAAACAAGCTTATAAATCATACAGAATTATGTCTTTTGAAAATCTAAAATAGCAGAACATGTTGTGTGATGGGTAGGTTTAGGGGTAGGGGTAGTGTAGGGGGACAGAATGTACAGTTTAACAGTATATTAACAGTTTATACAGTATAAAAACCATTACGCCTATGGAATGTCCCCATAAAACATGAAAACACCACGTGTGTGTGTGTGTTTTACCCTCTCATGAAGGCCACACAGTAGATCAGCAAACCAATAGAAGGACTGAAGGTCCCTGCAGATCCAAACAAAATACAGCCTCCTCAACTTATACTGACACCAGTCATCACTGCAACACACACACAAACACATGTTCACACACTTTTCTGTGGATTTACACGGATATATATTCAGACTGGAATACTACCATACTATTTTTAGCACATAGTATATATAAAGTGCACAGTCTTGCCCTACTGTTTGAAAAGTATATCGCATTCCGTTTCAAGTTCAAGTAACTTTCTTACATTGAACATGTATGCATTTGTCAGACGTTTTTATCCAAAGTGACATGCATTGCATTCAAAGTATGCGGTACATGTTACGAGTTCACGCATTCCCTGGGATTTGAACCCGTGACCTTGACATTGTTACCACCATTTGAGCTACAGGAATGCTGTATGCAGTGTATACTGTGCAGTTCAGCTTGTGTTCCATTTAAGAATGATCTAATGTTACGGTTAATGTGATGACCACTCACAAAAGAGCCTGTAGAACACAAGCAAACGGCGTGACTCCGATCCCTCCCGCCACGCACAAGCTGACCTCGTAATTAAACACCTCCTCTGACGGACTGCCAAACGGACCATCCACGTGCACCCTGGGGCGGGACAAGAAAGCAGAACCACCAATGAGATGAGAGATGTTGTGTGGGGGCAGAATAACGCACTTCCACACTATTGTTCCATACCATACAATTTCTGCATACTGCACACAGAACACAGCTAAAGTTCTACATTAAGTTATTAAAACAGTATTTCTGAATGTTCGAAAACGTTTTCCTGGTTCTACAAATGTTAAAAGGGAACATTCCATCAGGGCTGGGTATGTTACTTTTAAAATGTGTTTCACTACAGATTACAAAATACATGCTTTAAAAAGTCATTTGTAACGTATTTCGTTACATTACTCAAGTTTAGTAACTTAATCTAAATACTTTAGAATACTTTGGAAAACTAATAAGTGTGGAACAAACACAAAAAAGATAATTTCAAGTTTTTATCTCACAATTCTGACTTTTTGCCTCAGAATTGTGTGATATAAAGTTGCAATTGCGAGTTATAAAGTCAGAATTGAAAATATTGATATTGAAAAAAAAATCAAAATTATGAGATATAAACTCTCAATATTGAGAAAAGTCAGAATTATGAGATATAAACTGACAATATTGAGAAAAGTCAGAATTATGAGATATAAACTGACAATATTGAGAAAAGTCAGAATTATGAGATATAAACTGACAATATTGAGAAAAGTCAGAATTATGAGATATAAACTGACAATATTGAGAAAAGTCAGAATTATGAGATATAAACTGACAATATTGAGAAAAGTCAGAATTATGAGAGATAAACTGACAATATTGAGAAAAGTCAGAATTATGAGATATAAACTCACAATATTGAGAAAAGTCAGAATTATGAGATATAAACTGACAATATTGAGAAAAGTCAGAATTATGAGATATAAACTGACAATATTGAGAAAAGTCAGAATTATGAGATATAAACTGACAATATTGAGAAAAGTCAGAATTATGAGATATAAACTGACAATATTGAGAAAAGTCAGAATTATGAGATATAAACTGACAATATTGAGAAAAGTCAGAATTATGAGATATAAACTGACAATATTGAGAAAAGTCAGAATTATGAGATATAAACTGACAATATTGAGAAAAGTCAGAATTATGAGATATAAACTGACAATATTGAGAAAAGTCAGAATTATGAGATATAAACTGACAATATTGAGAAAAGTCAGAATTATGAGAGATAAACTGACAATATTGAGAAAAGTCAGAATTATGAGATATAAACTCACAATATTGAGAAAAGTCAGAATTATGAGATATAAACTGACAATATTGAGAAAAGTCAGAATTATGAGATATAAACTGACAATATTGAGAAAAGTCAGAATTATGAGATATAAACTGACAATATTGAGAAAAGTCAGAATTATGAGATATAAACTGACAATATTGAGAAAAGTCAGAATTATGAGATATAAACTGACAATATTGAGAAAAGTCAGAATTATGAGATATAAACTGACAATATTGAGAAAAGTCAGAATTATGAGATATAAACTCACAATATTGAGAAAAGTCAGAATTATGAGATATAAACTCACAATATTGAGAAAAGTCAAAAATATGAGATATAAACTCACAATATTGAGAAAAGTCATAATTATGAGATATAAACTCACAATATTGAGAAAAGTCAAAAATATGAGATATAAACTCACAATATTGAGAAAAGTCAGAATTATGAGATATAAACTCACATACTAAATTCACAATTGCAAGAAAAAAAGTCAGTATTGCAAGTTTATATCTCCCAATTCTGACTTTATAACTTGCAATTGTGAGTTTAAATCTCGCAATTCTGAGAAAAATAAGTTAGAATTGTGAAATGCAAACTCACAATTGTGAGGGGAAAAAACTAATTGTGAGGGGAAAAAACTAATTGTGAGAAAAAGTTGCAGTGACGAGTGAATTATAAAATGACTCACAAAACATGAAAACAGTGGAAAACATGAAACTTAACTCCTCTTTTTCAGACTGTCAGAGTCAGAGAATCACCAATTGCTGTTTAAATGACATTAAAACTCAAAGTAATCACTTTGGTAATCTAAAACACTTTTCAGATGTAACTGTAATCTGATTACCACCCATTTAAAATGTAACTGTAATGAAATACAGTTACTCACATTTTGTATTTTAAATACGTAACTAAGTTACTTGTATTTCATTACTCCTCAACCCTGCATTCCATTCTACCATTTTGCAAACAAATAGCAAAATTCTGAAACAAACGGCAACATTTATAAAATGTCAGAACTAAAACGTTTCAGAAAACAATGAATAGTGCAAACATTATTAAAGACCGGACAACTTTGAACGAATGTTCCATTATTGCAACGACAGAAAGAACCTTGTAAGAACATTTTGTGAATTCCATGGAGATAATTAGCATACTATGCACAGTATACATACTGAAAAATTAGAACAAGTAGTGTGTTATTCAAAACAAATCCTTCGGTCATCCCACCAATAAGAAAACACTATTTGCCACTGAAGGTTTTCCACTGATAAAACCAGATTAGGAAGGAAGCAAACCCATACTTGCACGCAACAGAAAACAAAACTAAACACACACACAAATAAACAAGCACACATACACACAGGATGCGGATGTGCAGTCATTTCCCACTGTACACACACACACACACACACACACACACAGAGAGAGAGAGAGAATGACTTCACTACTGCAAAAAAAAAGTGAGGAAATGATGTCATTCATCTGATTGGACGGTGAAGCTTGTTAAAGCCCATCACCTGACACCCCGCCCACACAAAGCTGGAAAACCGCTGCTTTCCCAGGAAATGACACGGTCAGAGGGTCGTGACCCTTCAGCTAGTGTACAGTGTTGTGTGCTGAGGGATCATGACCTTCATGAACGCCGCTGACATTTTTCCCACAGCGCAGCAGACTTACGTGGGATATCGCCTCTGTTGCATCGTGGGAAGGATCTCTGAGATGTTCGACTGTTGAAGCAGAAGCTGAGAAAATCTCGCTTAAAAAATAACAGACAAAAGAAAATCAACAATTTATGTACAAAGAAAAAAAAAACGTCAACTAGCTTTTTAGAAAATGCGAGCGGTGTTCTGAGTGGTTCTTAACGTGTTGCTATGTGGTTGCTAAGGGGTTCTGGGTGGTTGTTAGCACGTTGCTAAGTGTTTTTGTATGTTGCTATGAAGTTGCTAAGTCTTGTTTGGTGGGTGTTAACACATTAAGTGATGTTGCTAAGGTGTTCTAAATGTTCTAGCACGTCGCTATGAAGTTGCCAAGAGGTTCTGGGTGGTTGTTAGTATGTTGCTATGGTGTCTGTGTTCTAACAACCACCCAGACCCCTTGACAACATCATAGCAACGTGATAAAAACACTTAGTGTGTTGCTATGGTGTTGGTGTTCTAACAACCACATAGCAACGCACTAGTAACCACCCAGACACCTTGGCAACATCATAGCAACGTGATAAAAACACTTAGTGTGTTGCTATGGTGTTGGTGTTCTAAGTGTTTTAGCACGTTGCTATGAAGTTGCCAAGGGGTTCTGGGTGGTTGTTAGTATGTTGCTATGGTGATGGCATTTTAAGTGTTTTAGCACGTTGCTATGAAGTTGCCAAGGGGTCTGGGTGGTTGCTAGTGCGTTGCTATGTGGTTGTTAGTATGTTGCTATGGTGATGGCATTTTAAGTGTTTTAGCACGTTGCTATGAAGTTGCCAAGGGGTCTGGGTGGTTGCTAGTGCGTTGCTATGTGGTTGTTAGTATGTTGCTATGGTGATGGCATTTTAAGTGTTTTAGCACGTTGCTATGAAGTTGCCAAGGGGTCTGGGTGGTTGCTAGTGCGTTGCTATGTGGTTGTTAATATGTTGCTATGGTGTTGGTGTTCTAAGTGTTTTTAGCACGTTGCTATGAAGTTGCCAAGGGGTTCTGGGTGGTTGTTAGTATGTTGCTATGGTAATGGCATTTTAAGTGTTTTAGCACATTGCTATGAAGTTGCCAAGGGGTCTGGGTGGTTGCTAGTGCGTTGCTATGTGGTTGTTAATATGTTGCTATGGTGTTGGTGTTCTAAGTGTTTTTAGCACGTTGCTATGAAGTTGCCAAGGGGTTCTGGGTGGTTGTTAGTATGTTGCTATGGTGATGGCATTTTAAGTGTTTTAGCACATTGCTATGAAGTTGCCAATGGGTTCTGTGTGGTTGTTAGTGCATTGCTATGTGGTTGCTATGGTGTTGTGTTCTAAGTTTTTTTAGCATGCTACTATGAAGTTTTCCAAGGGGTCTGGGTGCTTGTTAGTTTGTTGCAATGTGGTTGCTAAGGTGTTATAAAGATTCTAGTGGTTGTTAAAACATTGCTGACTGGTTGCTAAAGTTTTCTGGGTTGTTTTGAAGCCATATCTATAATTTCAGATGGTATTTAGAGTGATGCCATGTTGTTTACAGCATGTGGCTGTGTAGTTAGGCATGTGTGATTACATGGGGTATGTGGTATTTCTTTTGTTACAGTGTGTTTTCCTTCCAGGAATCTATTATCTCTAAAGTATGACATAATGGAAAGAGTCTGGTACAAGACCGAGCCAACAAAAATGTGTGTGCAAGAGTGTGTTTTAATCCCAAAAATCACACATTTTGACAGAAACCTTTGAACTAGATTATACAGATCACATGGTCTTTTATTTATTATGCGTGTGTGTGTGTGTGTGTGTGTGTGTGTGTACTCACAGGTCCAATCTCCCAGCACTCTGAGATGAATGCCAAATGTTTCATTCTTCCCTGTTGGACACTGAGGAACACAGTCAAACACACACAGAGAGCAGGGATTGTGTGAGGATCAGGTACAGTCATGCATTAAAGGAGACAGACCCCCGGGGGAAGGAAAACTCAAAGCAAAGCGTAAAAAAAAAAAAAAACGTTTTAGCAAAAAGGACCTGGCAGAGAATGCAAACTTTCTCAGCGTGTATGAGTGGAGAGGTTTATTGCTAAATTTAATAAATAATAAATATGCTTTTTAATGGAAACATTTCCCTGGGTCATCATGGAAGGTTTTGTTTCAAAGAGAGAGTAAGCTGATACTATAACAATCTAAAACAGCATTACATCACTGAAAATGCCTTCAGCCCTGTTCATGTTCATATGCGGACTTCAGCTCCTGCTGGAAAGTTCCTGCTTATGCATTTGGAAATCATAACTACAAACTCAATGAAATGAAAGAATGAAAGAATCATGGCTAAATTACTTTGGTTTTCCTCCAAGTGAATTGTGAATGTTTTTCTGACCAATATACATTAGCCATGATTCGTTCATTCTTTCATTTCACCGAGTTTCCCACTGGTACTTAAGATGTTGTGTTAGTGTTCATGTGCATTTATCTCATGAAATGATCATGACTTGAACAACATAAATGCACGTACTGTGGTAAGAGTGAAGGGATGGTTTTCAAATGACGACACACTCGGACAGTTCAGCAGGACGTACTAGAGACATCACAAAAAAACATTAAACACGAATAACGTGCACAGATTAAAAACAGGAAAAGCACATGAACAAGATTCTTTTAATGTTTTTGAAAAGCTCACCAAGGCTGCATTTCTTTGATCAAAACTGCAGTAAAACCTGAAATAATATTACAAATTAACCTAAGGGTTTTCTATTTTAAAATATTTTAAAATATAATTTATTCCTGTGATCAAAGATGAATTTTCAGCATTGTTACTGCAGTCTTTAGCGTCACATGATCCTTCAGAAATCATATGAAGATTTTCTGCTCAAGAAACATTTATGATTATTATTATTATTATTATTATTATTATTATAGAAAACTTCAGATTTTTGTGACACATTTTTTTCAGGATTCTTTAATGAATAGAAACAGAATTTATTTGTAACATTATAAAAGTCTTTACCGTCACTTTTGATCAGTTTAATGCGTCTTTGCTGGTTAATTTAATTAAGTTCTTTAAAATAAAAATATTCTGACCACAAACTTTTGAATGGTATAGTGTAAAAGACTGAACCTTTTTTATTTTAAAAAAGAGCAATTTCCCCTTTACAACTTCTAAATTCTTGGCAAACAAATTTTAACGTTACCATATGGAGGCGGGGCTTACCTGTCCAGGGCGGGGCTTAAAGCCACTCTTCAGCATGCGCAATTCGATTACATCACATGGTTGGCTAACGACAGAAACGATGGTAACAGGAGCAGCGCTGCTTCTTATAAAACGATACAAGCGCTCGGCACAGTACAGGCAGAGAGGAGCAGAGACCCACAACCACGTCTAAAACACACACACACACTCAACAATTGATTATCATTTGCCTACAGATGTACACAAACACATAACATACCCAGACACAATCATTTACTCTAAATCAGACAGCCGGACCTGAGGGAGATGGGGTTGGAAGCGAGCCTCTTCTTGACAAACCGTCTGTGGTCCACCTGAAAACTCCACCCCCTTCTCTCCTGCTGCTCTGTGATTGGTCCATGAGTCTGAACTGAGATTCTTGTGCATGCAGCCAGGTGGGTGCGCCTCCACGTTTGACTGATACTTTAAAGCGCCCCTATTGGATGTCACAAAAAGAATAGAGAGAAAAAAAACAACCCAATTTGCATATTTCTATTCATTAGAGTCTTGTTTGTTTGTGTGAAGGAGATGCATTAATAAACTCACCCCACTACGTGGAGCATCAGAATAATGTAGAACACGATGAAGAGGTTGTGAGTGTACCAGAATATCTCGTAGCTCGAGACTCTGAGAAAAACAAACAAATGCACTCACATAAGGAGGAGAGCTGGATAAAAGAACATCCAGAACAGTGTCCAGGTCTCTTAGACTGAACGAGACGCTCTTCAAGTGTCCTAAAGTGAACTAAAGCAACTCAATTATAGCAGGACAATGGAGAGGATAAACCCATCGACCCCAGATCAGTCAGAAAGGAAGGAGCCCTCCAGGTAATAGTCTCGGTAATTATAGTGTGTGTGTGTGTGTGTGTGTGTGTGTGTGTGTGTGTGTGTGTGTGTGTGTGCGGAGGAGACTAGGGTCAGAGTTAGGTCACATAGCAGTTAAAGGCTTTGAGCTTCTCACCTAATAGAGTAAGAAGACGCTGTAAACATCAGAAACAACACCAGCACCAACAGGACGCCGGTGACTCCAGGAACTGAGAGGAGAGTCGGCAACAGGGTTATTATATTAATAAAACTCATGAAACTAAAGCTTAAATCAAACATTAAATAGAACTAAAGGTTTTTGTTCATTGAAAAAGCTCAACTAAAACAAATATAAGTATTAGAAGAACAACTTAGAACTATAATAAAAATTGAAATCCTGCAACTGACTGAAATAAAGCACTAAAATGATTAATATTAAAATAAATAAAAAGTAAAAGTGAAACTGAAATAAATAGTAAAATGGTTTTAAAAAGTGATTTAAAAAAAAAAGGCTGGAAAAAAAAACAATTACAAAAAAAAGATTAAAATGAAAACTGAAAATTGTAAAAAAGCAAAGTTCAAAACTTTAAATCAATATAAAGCAATATTTAAATAATATACAAATATATTAATTATTATTAATATACAATTAATTAAATAGTAATATTTAAAAAACTAATGCAATTAACACATTACAAAATTACTAATCGTTAAACAAAATTGTTTAAATAAAATATAAAATTAATTTAATATAGTAATAATTAATAATAATATTTAAACTAATAAAATTGGCAAAAGCACATAACAACATTACCAAAAAAAAATTAAACTAATTAAAATGAAAATTAAACATTTTTAAAAAGCAAAGTTCAAAACTAAATAATTAAAGTAAAATTGAAATTAAAATAAAAAATTAATTAAATAGTAATAATATTCAAAAAACTAATAAAATTGACAAAAGCCACAAAACAAAATTACTAAAAAAAATTAATTAAAATAAAAACGTATATAAAAAGCTCATTTGAAATATTAATAAAAACTATAGTAGCATACAAATAATATTAAAATAAAACATAGGGGTGCTTTGTTAGTTTTGGCACTATCTGAAATAACCTGAAATATTAATTTAATCCAGTTAGAAGAATGTGTCCACATACTTCTAAAATCATCATCCTACAATAAACATCATTTCGGTTTCACTACATTAACGTGGAAGTAAAGAAAGGAGATTTAGAAATGTGCGGCACCTGTGCTTATGATGAGGACTCTGGGATCCTGAAGAGATAAAAACACACTGAACATCAAATATCAAAAAATATCTATATAAACCTCCAT